>JAUZSX010328027.1:0-11222 GCA_034780655.1 Idiosepius hallami | reverse complement strand
TGTGACGCAAAAGGCAATGCAGCTGTCACTGCCAGGCACTAGGTGCTATAGATAGTCTTTTATATAGATATGTTAGCATCGCCGGGCAACGCCAGGCGACCAGAAATTAAATTGTTTAGTCATTAAGGAAAAATGAATAGATAGGGTTCAAATCAAGTTCGAAATCTGGGTTTAGATGGTCACTGAAGAATGCATGAGTCATTATTAGCAATAAAGGAAAAACATTTTTTTTTAAAGGAAAACCTTAGAAGAACTATAGATAGGTGCTTAGAAAAACATTGCATTGTTGAGCTTTAAAACAATATATCTAGGTTGGGAATTTGATATTTGTCAACATGAACGATTCTGTCCTAATTCCTAGAATTAGGTTTAAAGGATTATGAATATTAATTAGGGGATGGGGCCAAAATAGAAGTGGAATTGCCCTTAAGTATAAAAACGAGTGCGGGCATTAGAAATCAGAGAGAGACCGAAAAATTTGTAGAGGTTGGAGACCGGGGCAGCCCAGAGCAGAGCCTGGGATGGAAACCAGAAAACCCCTAAACGAAATCTCTAAGTCCTATAAGAAAAGGAAAGTGAAGATCTAAATTAACTGTCTCGCAGTGGCTCAAGTTTATTGAAGTAATTGCCTTGTATATCTTAAAAGGAAGAAAAAAGAAAAAAAAAGTGAAGTGTCTTATCGAAATAATTGTTCCATAGAGAGAGAAGAAAAGAAGGGAAGAAGGAAGATATTTTGTCTGCGGTCTGCAACAGTAGAGAGATATAGTCACTATAGAAGTCCTTAGGGAGAGGCCTCAATTACTAATAGAATTCGGGAAGCTCTAGTAGAAAAAAAAGTAGTAAGAAAAAAAAAAGAAAGAAAGGGTTACGACTAATTCCTTGTTGACATTCTCGTTGTTCACACACTCTCCTCTTAATCTTTTTTTAATTTACTTTTCTGTATGAACATTTCAATCTGTATACATCTGTTTAAAAAAATATATATGTATATATATAACCTTTTCTTATATAAAAATATATCTAGAAATCATACAGACGAGTTCGGCCCTTGTTCTTTGTGCTAAAAGTTTAATTGCAGCTGAGAGAAACAACCCAGTAAATAAATCAGTGACCACAACCGACCAGCGACCAACTTATACAACGTGTGGGTTTAATGACACAGACGATCGGCCAGTGATCGCCGGTGACCAGGAGAAGGCACTAGCACCCAGAAAGATAAAAGAACGATCCCCCATCTGCCCCTGTCATCGTAACCAATCGTAACCATAACAGCCGGTAACCACAGAGGGTTTAAGGTTGCAAATGACCCCAAAATTTTCGAAGGTCCTAAAAAATTTTACGTTATAAAAATATGATTAGATAAATAACATTATTACATTGAATGTAATTTTTGTTCATTAGAGTAAAGATCTCGAGTGGGGGGATATTAAGTGTTTACAAAATCAAAACACCACGTGATAATTTTGATAAGTCGAGATTCAAAGCTTTAATATGTTCCTCTAGTATACAGACTCTGAATGATTACTTGGTAATTTTGATAAGCCGGGGTTTAAAAGTTTAATATGTTCCTCTAATATAACGACTCTGAGAGACTACTTGGTAATTTTGATAAGTCGTGGTTCTAAGAATTAATCCTAGATCTGCAATACGCAGGATTATTCTTTTTAAATGTGCAACATCTGCGCCTGAAAAAAAAAGACTATGATTTAAGTTTGTATTTTTTTTTTCTCTCCTTGAATGTGGGCCACAGAATGTAAAAAGCAAGAGGGATTTTGATCTTTGAGTTCATATTCTAGTTTCTCAAGTTTATATTTCATGGCGGTTATGAATATCCCGAGATAAATTTTGAGCCGTGAATTTCCAGCTTTCTATGTTTCTCGGGTCCCCTCAGAATGTTTAGTTTATATGGTGTTTGGACTCCAAGGGGGCGATATATCGGCCCTGATAACCTAAGGCAAAAATGGACACACCAATATTTTGGCTCAGGTATGGATCTTTTATTAAACTGTCTCTGAGGGATTATTTGTTAATTTTGCTAATTCAGGGTCGAAAGGGTTAATTGATGGCTGGTATGGATAAAAAAAAACTATAAGAAACAGATGACTTATTCTCGGATTTCCGATTTTCTGGTTTGTCTATTTCTCGAGTATTTAGAGAGTGTTTAGTGTATATTTCTCGCAATGGATAACGTATGCGTATTTTAAAAAACGTCTAATTTTTTTTTTTTTTTTTTTTGTTATTTGAAGGATGATAAAAATCGAATGAGTTGTCAAAAGAGTTCTTTCCATTATTTTCTTCGGTTTTCATTTATTTTTTGTTAACCCTTTAGACCCTAAAGAGCCGATATATCGGCCCTGAGAACATAAGGCAAAAGAAGACGCACAAAGAGTATGACATTAATCTGTTCCTCTAATATCATAAGTCTGAGTGACTACTTGGTAATTTTAGTAAGTTAGAGTCGAAAGGGTCTATGTTTGGTTTTCTTTTCTTTTCTTTTTTTTTTTTTTTGGTTTTGGTGTCTTTTTTTTATATATAAAAGAAACCCTGATTAATTCATTACTTTAAAGGCTTAAAGGCTTATCACCCCTTTATTTAAGGATTATATTAAATACTCGTAATGACTGCGAGCCTTGGGGGTATGTCGCACCCGTTGTTCCTGCTCTCGTTGTGTCCGCTCTCGTGAGGCGTGCGACACATCTACTTAATTTAAGGATTATATTAAATAGTAACCCTTGAAGTTTTTTTCTTTTTTTTTCTGTAGGGAGAGAAAAGACACTTAATTTGTAATCAAATGTTATACAAATAAAATCAGAGCAACTATATATCTTATACTAAAACTCTAAGAACGGATTTGAATTTAGGCGTATGCGCAGTGGCTATATTTCCATTATTTCAAAATAATTTTCAAACACGCAGCGTTTTTGAAAAAAAAAGATATTGGCGAGTCTCGGGCGCCGGGCAAAGCCAAGCAATACTTCTAGTGTAGTTTAAAAATAGACGGAAAAGAAATCATACCTTTCCAAAGAGAATTGACACAAAAGTCAACTTAAATAAAAGATCGGTTTGGCCATTGGCTTCGCGGTTTTCAGAATTGAACTGTTGTGTTCAGAGGACGATATTCCTAGGTTTATGGGCTCGATTGCGGCAGCGGTGGTGGTGATGTTGGAATTGTGATGGTGGTGGTGATAATTTTGGAATGGTGGTACCGGTGATGATGATGAAGATTAACCTGTCATGATGATGAGCCGATGATGATGATGATGACGAATTTTCTTTCATACAGTTTTAAGAGTCTGTGTAGCGAAGGTACACATACGCATACACATGAAAAAAAAAGGGGGGAGGAATGAAGAGCTAGAAAGACAATCAAAAATAGTTGAGCAGCAACTACAATTGCACTAGCAGAGGCTGATACATGGCGCGCACTTGTGAAGCTGCAATGTTAGGATGAGAGTTCTAACGCCTCCAAGAGTTCTGCAAAAGAAAGTAAAATTACAACCGAGAAAATGGACTGTTAACCAACACGAAACGTCAAAACACAAAGAGCTAATATCAGTTGACATAGAAGAAATGGACGAGTTTTATATCCTGTGAAAAGAAAAGAAAAAAAAAAGCTTTGAACCCCGATTTATCAAAATTACCAAATAGTCACTCAGTCGTTATATAAGGGGAACATATAAACCCTTTAAACCCAGACTTATCAAAATTACCAAGTAGTCACTCAGAATCGTTATATTAAACCCAAAGTATTAGTGCGTCTTCTTTTGCCTAATGTTGTCAGGGGTGATATATCGGCCACTTAGGGCAAAAAGGTTAAGCGTCGACTTATTGACCTCTGCAACTCAACCACTGAAAATACACTATTTAGTGGCATTAAAACTTCATAAACGGACCTTAACTACATGCATAGATATCTGTCTAACCAAAGACCAAAGGTACATCTAATCCAGTGGTTTAACCGCACACCTCACCCCGACATTTGTTAGGGACTCTTGTTGCACTGCCTTTCGTCCACGTAGCAATATAAGTTTTCTTGTTTGGATTGGTTTGTTAGTCTATATTTCTAAGGTCAATGGGATATTTTGTGTTTCGTTTTTGCACAGCTTTAGTCTTAAGCATGCACCATTTGGTTGGGTAAAAACAAAAATTAATTTTTTTAACAGGTACAAGGAAAAAGTTTCTTATTACAGCCACACTTGTTCCTGTTATAATTAGAGGTTTTAAAACCAGTCTCCAATAGCGTCTGCACGGTGTTAACAACCCGTAATCTTGACTGGAATCAAAGTGAACACAAGTCACCTCATGAAGCCCCAGCAGTCTCCATATCAGTCAGCAACACGACGAAACCACAACTTCATTGATTATCATTCGTGACTCTGCTAACGACCAGAGGTTCTACTCGACAGCCGATTATTTTTTTCTTGTAATAGTAGCTCTAGTTAATAGTAGTCATAGTAATTGTAGTATTGGGGATTTTTAGACAACGATGACGATGATGATGGTGATGATCCTTATGATCATCAACATGATGGGCTGGTTCATCATTTTAGTCATAAATAATTCTCAAAAAAAAAAAACATAACACCAACTCAACCGACCATTATCATAGTAATTTTTCTTATAATGAAAATGGAATATTTCAAAGGCTTTTTATAAATACCAAATTCCACAAAAATCAGGGAAATAAGGCGCCTAGTAATGTTCTTCCAGTGTACCAAATTTCAACTCACTGTTTTATAGAAATTTCAAAATTAAAAAAATTTTGACCTGCAATAAAACGTTGCACAGGGTTTATAATAATTGTCTAAGATCCTCAAAAAAGATTTAATGTTGCATATGAGAAAAAATACGCTGATCGGGCGGAAAAAAATACCTCACTATGAAATTAGAAAAAATACATGGCAGTTTTACTCTTCACTATTTAAACGCTTTTTTTTCGTAAGAAATTAGAAATGTAAAAGGTATTAAATTTTCGCCTGTTAACACTGAATAGGTCATTTCAAGTTATTTAGACAAACCAATTTGAATGTTATAGGCATGAAGAAGTTGTACCCATTTTGCAAAACTCAAATTATTATTATTATTATTATTATTATTATTATTATTATTATTATTATCATTTTATTTTAATCATCATCATTATCATTATCCTTATCATCATTATCATTATCATTATCATTATTATCATTATCATTATCATCATTAGTAGTAGTAGTAGTAGTAGTGCAAAAGAAATAAAAAAAATCAAGTTACGTACGTCTATAGTCGATGCAATCCTGCTCGGTTGCCTTGGCATCTCTTAGTAATTCTTCCACTTCGTCCGGTGCCATTTTTTCTCCCAGTGTCGTCATAAAACGACGAAAATTCTTGACGCTGATCCTTCCGTCGCCTTTATTGCCTAAGGCCTTGAACGCTTCCTGAAGATCGGTTTCGACGCATTTCATGCTCTCGGCCGTGCACTTTGCCACGTAGTGTTCGAGATCAAGGTATAGAATTTGACCTTTTACTGCCAAAAGTTCAGGATTTATTTATTTTATTTTTTTTAGAATATAGATAAAGGAGAAGAAAAAAAGTTGATAATACTTCTTTTACAAAAAAAATTATTAAAGAAAGATAACACACAGCATGCGCATGTAGAGTTTTGTGATAAGAGTTATTCATATATTTGGGTGGTCGACGTGGCCCAGTGGATAGACAATCGGACTTCGGAACTGTACTAGGCGAGTTCGAATCCAAGTTGTTCCGTAAACGTTGACCACTATCCTTGGAAAAGGTATGAAGCCCTACCTTCCCTATAGCTATGGGTTAAATAGTGCAAGACTTGAACGGTGGATGTGACGGATGATGTCTACAATGACACAACGGCATTGAAGGCAAATGAAGACTGCAACAGAGGATGACCTGGTTATCCATACCATTGGAACAAGGCCGTGTTTTGACAGCAGATGCATAAGTCTCCCCACGTTAAAAGACATCACGCACAGACGTCCTTCCAAAAGGGTCCACAGAGCCGTTGTGTCACTGTGAACATCATCCGCCGTTGAGGTCTTGCACTATTTAACCTATAGATGGAGGGAAGATAGGATTTCATACCTTTCCATAGGGTATCAGTCGACATGTTATCGTAGACAGAGATTCGAACCCGCGTAGTACGATTCCGGAGTCCGATTGTCCATCCACTGAGCCAGGTCAACCATATCTGAAGGGAAGATAGGTCTTCATACCTTTCCAAAGAGTATTAGTCGACATGTTAACGTAGACGGAACAGCTTAGATTCGAACCAGCGTAGTACGGTTCCGAAGTCCGATTGCTTATCCACTGGGCCACGTCGACTGCCTTACAGTTTTTTTATTACGTGCCTTAATTTGATATTTCAAAGAAGATGTTAAATATGTTAGGCAAAAACAAATTTATTTTAAATGACCCATGTGTGAAAAAATACTTATTTAGACAAACCAATTTGAATGTTAGAAGCATAAAGAAGTTGTACTCATTTTGAAAAAAACTCAAACTATTATTATTAGTTGTAGTAGTAGTAGACCAAAACAAATTTAGTTTCAATGCCCCATGTGTGCGTTTCGGCAAGAGTGCCGTTTCACGGAATAAATAGCCTCGACTCCTTTTTCACATAAAACGAACGGGTTTTCTCTAATCACCGTTTTTTATGTTATTATGAAAACAAAACAATCGCAAAAAAATGCGCTATAAGGACCAGCTGAAGCGCACTCTGGCGGCAACTGGCATCGTCCACTCCTCGTGGGAAGAGACTGCCAGAGATAGGAGTAAGTGGAGGAGCGCAGTACACCGTGGAATCGCCTGCTTTGAGAAGGAAAGAAGAAGAATGGAGGTGGCTCGAAGAGTACAGAGAGAGGAGCGTAAGCAAACCCATCTCCCTACCCTTCCCTGTGAACACTGTCCACGGCTTTTCCGCCATAGGATCGGGTTACACAGCCATGTGTTGCACACACATCCACCCACGTGACGACGGATCCCTATGCTCGGACCCGAGTAGGAGCCGCCGCCGCCGACGACGATATCTAGTGTAGCCAGAGTAAATGTTATCAGAGAGGGATGAATTTTATTGCTCATTTAGTACAGTTATCCTCCCTTTAACATATAATGCTGTTCAAACTGAGACCAGTTTCAGATAAAGTTTGCATATTTCTCTCTTTAAACCCATTAATTTTATAAAGTTAAGTGGAGGGGTGAATACTTTTATATTATCCTTTATAGATAAATAATTCTTAATTCATTTATTTTTCAAAAACAATTATTTCTGTTAATGAAAATAAATTGTCATTAAAACAGTAATGGTAGCACAAGTAATAGCTGTTAAAAAGAAGGAATTGTTTTTTGGAACAATTAATCTGTGAAATTAATGTAATAAATTTACAGTAAATTGAATTAATTTGAGAAGTTTGGATTACATTCTTTTACTTAGTATTAGAAAAATTTGTGCCATATCTATAAATCTATAAAAAGCAAAGGAAAATATTGACAAGTCTCCTGTGAAAAAATTATGATGTAAGATCTTTAGTTATCCTCCATTAAATTGCATTCTAGAAACCAATATAGAAATAATGGCTTATAGTTTAATAAACTGAAGCATTTTGGCTATTGATGTATTCAAACTGATTTTATTTTAAGTATAAGGGAGAAAAAAGAAAGATAGATACATGCATTTTCAGTCTTTTTTTTTTTAATATCCTACCCTAATGAAAAATATTCAGTTTGTTATGGTCCATCATTGTAGAAACAATTTGCTGGTGACAATATTTTATTGTTCTTTTCTGATAATTTGTTTTGTCAATTATAATAAGGAAAGTCAAGAATCATAGACCAAATTTATTGTTGCCTGTATTTTTTCTAATTGCTTAATTGCCGTTGTAAATTAGTTTATGAAAAAAAAACTTAATTTGTAGACATATAAAAAAAAAATCCTTAAATTATAATATGGTTTATTATTACTCCATCAGTTTTCTACAATGAAATAGAAGCTAAAAGGGTTCTGTATAAACATATAGCATTCTACCAACAATGCTCTCTTGGATCATTCAAATATTGAATATAAAAATCATTTATCCAATAATTCAAATTGTTAAAAAATATGTTCATTTTATCATTATTGAAAAAGAGGGAAAAAACAGAATAAAATTATTGTATGTTTTTCATTGTATTTGCAAAAATGGGTAGTTATTAATTTTCCTGCTTATTTTCTTTTGTAAATCTATAAAGCATCTTAGAATTGATCATTAGTATTATTTACATTAACTAGATATTTGATTTCTTCATTTTGAGAAGTAATGATAACATATACAGAGAGGAAATGGACAGCCTAAAGAAGACTATTCATCAAAACAATTACTTAGAAAGCATAACATAAGCTCTTAATAATCAGGATAATATAACAAAATACAATAACCAAATGCATACCTGTCTGTTTCTATATGTTAAGAGCTAAGCTAAAAAGATCCATATGCAATCAGAATTATATTCTGAAGACAACAGGGCCAAAAAATTGTGTATATTCAATTCCTTATAACTGTTGACAATGTAAGCATCTAATACATGTCATCCATTTAAAGTCAGGTTTCATTATAATAAATAAGACAAGTATCACTGACCACCTATGATAAAAATGAAGAAAGTATAATATATAGGATAAACTGAAAAGAGTGGTTGAAAATCTCAATTTTTAAAAAATTATGAACTGTTAAAAATTGGTGAGAATAATTCTTGTCACTACATTTTGTAAAACAGAACAAAGCTAGATTATTCAGTAATACACACAAAATTATTTAGGTTTTCAATTAAAGTGTTTGTTGGTTTCACATATATGGTTGATTTTTGAGTACCCTGAGGCATGACTGAAATAGTTATTTTTATATTGAAAATGAATATAAGCTAAGTTTATTTTTAAGTTTTTAAGGCTTTGGGGGTTGTTGATAAAGACCAGATCGTTATTAGTTACATATTATGTGTATATGGGTTTAAAAACTTGGCAAAATGATCTATGCTGTTCCTTTATTTTCCCAGCTGTGTGCACTTGAAACCATTTCAACCTGTCCAGTATTTTTTTTCCTTTAACTATCCTGGTCAAGACATAACAAATGTTGGATTACAATAGAAAAATAAGAAAATAAAGAATACATTCCATTTGTTTTTACTTCCTTTTCTTTATCCTGATACATATATTTGCATTTACTCATAAACACCTGTCTAAATATATAGATATATAAGTATGTGTGGGTATTTGCATGCATGTGCATAATATTACAGATTATTTTTATATACGTACGTAGTCACATACATATTTATTTCTAAACAGTCATATATAGTTTATATGTATATATGTATCCACATATGTTGGCAGATTTCTAAACTTGTTTAAATTTTAGAAATACACACACACACACACACACACATATATATATGTTGTGTATGAATATATATATATATATATATGAGAGAGAGAGAGAGCAATACCTGCATTTAACTTAGCTTATATATATTTATAGTTTATCAATATTAAAACTTATTAACATACATGTGTGTGTGAGTGTGTTTACGTAAAATTACACATTATTCAATAGACACCTACATTTACTTATGAATGCTTATATTTTTTTAATGTACCACATTTGCATATGTCTGCAGATTTTGTAAATTTGTTTATATTTTACTTTCATGTTTGTATATAATTTAGCAAACATTAAAATACAAACATGTAAAAAAGAAAAAGAAATATTTCAGTTCATTGAAATGATATATTATAGGTCAAGAAGTGCATGATTAATGATTATGACATGTCCCTGGGGTTAAGGCAAGACTTCTTGGTTTGAGCTTGATGTTGTAAGGGTAGGGTGAACAGCAGGACAACAAGATAAGAAACATAAGAAACAAAATACAGACATTGCAAAATTTTCTATAACTTCATGTCATTCTGAAACTTTATTTTATTCTATACTAGCAGATAAACCTGGCGTTGCCTGGGTGGTGGAATTCATTTTTTCAAAAGCAGTTTTTCAAGGCAGTTTTACTAATATTTTCCTTATCATATTTTGATTGTTTTATTTTTATCATTTTCTTTATTTTTTAAAATCCATTCGCGTTTTTATTAAATTTGACTCTATTTTAAGGTTAGGGTTAAAGTTATTGTTTATTTATTTTGAATTTTATTAAGTTAAATATTACAGAACTATATTATTACTTAATTATTAAGTGAAAAAAGAAAAGAAAATAGAAAACTTACAAAAAGATTGTCGACAAAAAGTCCTAAAAAAAAAGAAGGCCAAAATATTACCATTTCATTTTTGACTTGGATAGCATAAAAAGGAGATATTTGATAAAAGTTTAGAATAGAAATTCTTGCCAAGGAAGTAATTAACGTTAATTTTAAAAAAGTGTAAAAGTGTATTGACAAAAAGACATAAAAAATAGGGACAGAATGAACGGTATAAAAATTTTACCATACCTGGAAATTAATAGTAGAAACAAATGAGCAGCCATTAAGTCAGTGCCCAATTCCTAATGAAAATATGATGTAACTTTGTTTTTTTTTCGGACTAAATTTATTTTTGTCTAATTTTTAAAGAAAAGTGATAAAAAAGTCGGAGATCAATTTACTACATAAAAACAATGAGAAACTGAACCCTGATTTAATGTCCATGTCTAAAAATAGCTTTTATATTATTGTGAGAACTTTTGATGTGAAAGTATTAATAATCATGCAAAATACATACACGTAAGCTTAAAATTGATGTTTTCGAAAAAATTTTTTGATGAAAATCTATGTAGATTTTCTGGAAGTCAGTGTGTGAAATTTGAACCGTATTGGTCATACAAAATCCTCAGATCCTAAAAATTGGGTAAAAAGAGACGGTAAAAAAAGGCGAGCAAAACGCTGATTTTTTCAAACTGGTGACGTCATGCGTGAAAGGGTTGGACCGGGAATGTATGTCCAAAGTTTGGTGTAATTTTGTTAAAAACTACTGTATTTTCTGGACTATAAAGCGCACCTGCATATAAGCCGCATCCGCTCTATTTAAAAAAAAATAATTAAAGAAAGACATACAAGCTGCATCCACTTCATTAAAATAAGTTTTGCGTGACACAGATATTTATGTTTTTAGATTAGATATTTACTACAGGTACAAAGCGATTTTGAATTGTAAATGAACATGTATGTACCTAAATAGATCCTTTCCTCACCTGACTTTTCC
>JAUZSX010328016.1:0-11224 GCA_034780655.1 Idiosepius hallami | reverse complement strand
GTTCTAAGCGAAGACCTTGATAAACCTTACACACAGATACATGATGATCTGGTGTTTCTTCCTCTTCGCCACATTTCAGGCACGTGGGTGATGTTGCCAGACCTATGGTTTCCTTGTGTTTCTGGAGATTACAGTGTCCTGTAAGGATCTGAATTACCAGATTAATTTGCTGTCTGGTGAAACTTAGGATACATTTACATAGTTAGGGTCCATACTTTGGACTGTGTCACTGAAAGAACCAGATTATTTTCTAAAGGAATTCTAAATTCAGATTCGGATTTTAAGCATGACCCTTATTTATAATCTTTGGACCCTGAATTAATAAATTACCAACTAGCGAAACTGAACCGTTTTGTTAAAGGCTGGATAAATTGATAGTTTATAATAACCCCATATGTACTATTTCATCCGTAGCTGGGGATAATATGAGGATTTATATCTTTCTCAACGGGTATTAGTCAAAATATAAGCGTAAGCAAAACAACCGGGAATTATCTTTACAAAAAAGTCACTGAAGCATGTCAGAAATTTATGAACATGTTAAGGGATGATATTGAGATTAAAAACATTTCACGAGTCCTAACTATAAAACTCCAAAGCTTTATAGTTTATACAAAGATGAGATCTTCATCGAGAATTGCATTTGTGATGATAAAATTTGGTTCAAATATCGGCCATGTGTTTCCACTTTAGGACCAAATGAATAAAATAAACAAGAAATGAATTAAACCAGAGTAAACAGTCTTTTTTCGAGAAGGAAATAAAAGGAGAGTAAAAAGTAAATTAGCCAATAAAAAAAATAAATTCATAAACGTTGAGATAATTTCCCTATTCAAGAGGTTATATCTCGATAATAAATGAACAAACATGGAAGAAAATAGATTGCCCGCCGTTAATACATATAAAACAGACGGAAAAGTTTCTGGGGAAAAAAAATTCTACATTTTGAAATGAATTTTTACCTTTGGATCCTAAAAGGCCGATATATCGGCCCTAACAACATAAGAAAAAAAAAGACAAACTAATATTTTGGTTTTAATATGTTCCTCTTACATAACGACTCTGAGTGACTATTTGGTAATTTTGATAAGTCGGAGTTCAAAGGCTTAAGTGTAATATATATCTATTAACTAAACAGCATAAAAATCAAAAGTTTGTGCGTCCCAAATTTTGACAATTTATTCAAGGCTGCCAAAATCAACATAGATTCTCGGATTTTTGTCTTCGTATAAACGATTGGAGATGACCAATTTATATAATTGATTTTCCAAATGACGTCTGTTTCCTGCAATCTGTTCCGTTCGTTATTAACCCTTTTGATCCTACAGGGCCGATTTATCGACCCTAAAATTATAAGGCAAAAAAAGACACACCAATATTTTAACCCTAATATGTTAATCTACTATAACTGCTCTGAGGAACTACTCGGTAATTTTGATAAGTTAGTGTTCAAAGGAATAACTAAATCAAATACCGAAAATGCATAATGCCCGAAAGGTTGATGTGCAGTAGAAAATAATGTTTAAATGCCAATAGAGGACATTTCCAGCATTTTCTTGAAGATAAGCTGTGATACTTTGAATAAAATATTTGTTTAATCTGTTGAATCCTAACTTAGCAAAATGGCCAACTAGTCACTCAGAGCAGTACAAGAGATATTTAATCCTTTGAACTCCGACTAATCAAAACTACCAAATAGTCACCCAGAGTTGTTATATTAGAGGAACATATAAACCTTTAGACTCTGAAGACATAAGGCAAAAGAGGCACGAAGATTTTGATCCTAATATATTCCCCTAATATAACGGCTCTGAGTGACTACTTAGTAATTTTGATAAGTTAGGATCCAAAGGATAAAGCCAAAATATTGGTCTATATTTTGCCTTATGTTTTCAGGGCCGATATATCAGCCTCTTAGTATCCAAAGGGCTAATTAAAACAAGTGTTCTTCAAGTATTTTGCCTTGCTCTTCAGATGGAGTCCTATAGGCACGATTTCATATCGACTTTATAGGGCCATTAAAGGTCTATTAGAATATTATCGTTGTGTGCAGTTATTCAAAGTGGCCATAAAATGTTGAATGCAGGCATCTGACTTCTACAAATATTATCAATTAATGAAACTCTCTGTTGTTTATCCTTCCCTAAAACTTGACTGAAAGACAACGGAAAGCAGTTTACTGGAAGCGATTTATGTAAATAATTCAAATCACTTAACTGATCACGGAATATCTATTGCATAACATTTACGATCAAATTGGTTGGGCCAAAAGTTCAATAACATATTTAATCTTTTCAGCCATAAAGGGCCGATATATCGGACCTGACAACAGAAGGCAAAAGAAGACACACCGATATATCGGACCTGACAACAGAAGGCAAAAGAAGACACACCGATATTTTGGTCTTAATATGTGCCTCTAACATAACGGCTTTGAGTTACTAGTTGGTAATTTCATTATGTCAGTCTAAAGATTAAAAGACCTAAAGAAAAATGAAGGGTATGGACTTGGTAAATTGTATTCTTTTTTTTTTTTTTTGCAGTATAAATAATCACGCCGAATAAGAAAACGATTAAAGTTAATGTCAAACTTAGATAATATTCGTTAGAAAAATACAATCTGTATTTAATATGCTTTTGCCTTGTCCAGTGAAAAAAAAAATCCTAAAAAATGTACAGAGCGACTTGACAAATAAGTCTATAAAGAAAAAAGATCAGCAACATTTTACATATAGAAGTGGTGCAACAATTACCTACCCGTTTAATTGTAACTAGAACCCAAATAAACACCATTCTTGCCCTAAACTTCCGTTATTGAATTATAATTTAACTACTTCGTAAGGGATTTAACATTAACACTTTAAAGAGCCGATATATCGGCATTGGAAACCTGGCACAAAACACATGACAATAATTTTTGCCCTGTAATAGAACAGCTCTGCTGATTTAGTTGGTAATTTTGCTGAGTCACAGTCCAAAGGATTAATTTTTCAAAAGCCTTTTTTTTTTAAATATTCGGCTATTTAACCTGTTGCAAAATGATCATAATATATCAACCTTCGTTAAAAAATACATAAGCACGTACAAAAAGTCAAAATATTTTTTAAAAATATTACCCGATATCTTACAACTATTCTTAATCCTTTTGGTCCTAAAAGGTCGATATATTGGCCTTGGCAATCTAGCGAAAAAAGGACACTGCCGATCGTTTTTTGGCCCTACGTTGTCCCATAATAGACTTGTTCCGATTGACTGATTGGTCATTTTGCTAAATGCGTATTTTTCACTAGTTATAAGTTTTTATATCAGGCTCCAAAGGTTAATTCTAGTTTGAAAACAAAAACTAAGTTAAATGAATAGAAAAATACTGATAGCCTCTGTAAAACTTGAGTCACTACCCAAAAAATCAATAAAAAAAAAAATTAACTTTATGAATAAGAGGAGGAAATAAATGTTTAAAAAAAAAAACGATTGAAATCTGGAGAGGTCCACTTGGACCAGTAGGTAAGCAGTCAGGTGCTTTTGCAGAACAAGCAAATGGAGAAATATTTTTTGCTCGGGAACTTTGCACCGGTTGTAAGACAGTAATTTGATTGGTTAGAGTTTAGGTTTAGGGTTTGGCCAAATTTCTCCATTTGCTTGTTCTGTAAAAGCGCCAGCAGTCAAACATCAGAATCATAATACGCGAATTTGATTCCTTGTCATCCCATTTGTATTCACAATTCTACCAATACCCTTGGGAAGGGTATGAATCCCAACATTCCTTTCAGCTATGGGTTAAATAATCCACATGGTGTTTTTTTAACTACGTGTAAAAAAAGAAACCTTTGTCAAAAAATGATTGTGTCTAGGAAAATGACCTAAAAAGTTGCTATGTCGTAAAACAAAACAAAAAAAAATCATGATTAAATCTTGAATAGCAAACGACATACTATAATCTTTTATCAACAGAAATGCTAATAGATTCTCACACCCCAAAAAAATCAATCTAGAATTCGTTAAATCTATCAGATCAAGACAACCTCAAAAATAAATACCGTCTTCAATGTTAGAAATTCAATTAAAGATTGCAAAAATAATAAAGATGATCATACAAAGTAGTATAGCAAAACAAAATAGTGTAGTGTTATGGTGGACCCTTAATCTTTTACACGTTGTGTTCGTCACAAGTCAGACCATTTAAGAAAGAGAAACCAACACCAGACGTTAGAAGAAAATATTCGTCGTTTTTATTTTATGCTCGAAAATGCACATACCGACAGGAACACAGACACAACAGCACTTTTTGTCGAGAAAGTTGCATAGTTGTTGCTCCTTTTGATGTGTCATGAGGTTATCATTATTTTGACAGTGAAGTACTAACTATCCTTCTCAGCTGGAAATTCTCTCTCTCTCTCTGATGTTTTTTCGGGTTTGTTTTTATAAGCTCCTCACACTTACTTGTCTTGTACGTCAGCTAGTTGTAAATGCTGGGTCATGGTTAAAATTCTAATGATACGCAATCATTTAAAACCCGCTTGGCGCAACTGCACTACTTTAACATATACCATATTTTTACATACTGGTCATTTAATGTCGGAAACCGTTTATCCTTCATTAATATATTACAATAGTCAGTTTACTTCATTTATTAAACTTTTGAACCCTAAATTAGCAAAATTAACAACTGGTCAATCAGAGCCATTCTGCATTAATGTCGAAATACCGATGTGTCTTCTTTCGCCTTTTTGATATATCAGCCTTCTAGTGTCCAAAACCTTAAAAATTAAGATAAATAATTGAAATACCCGAAAACAATCACATTAAAATTATGAATGATCAATACCACAACGTTAAACGAAACAAGATATGGTTGCTGAATATTCGTTCCCTCTTTAAAAAAAAACAGTACAAAAATGTTATATTCTCATAAGCCTACAAACAATAATATCACTTTTGTCAAGAGAAGCTACATACACAAATAAACACTCGAAAAAAATGCCTGACATACTACAATCATTGGAACAAAAATTATAGTCGATCGATGAAATCAATAATCTATTCTCAAATCATGAAGTTAAAACGCGGGAAGTTAAAGTCGATCTGATAACCGATCTAAAGTTTCTGGAAAAAAGAGAAATAGAAGAAATTATCGGCACCAATCAGAAATCACATCATTAATCCACCACAAAGAACAAAAATGATCAAATCCACAATAACAAAAGACAAGACATTCTTATAATAGATAAAAAAAACAAACACACAAGCCCAATTAAGAGTAAAGATTGCAAGCGAAAAAATGTAAAAATTCAACTACGTTGAAGTCGAATGAATTCTGATAGCAATTCAAATGTAATCGAAGAAACCAACCTAAATTTACTTTAATTACAATAAAAAATTAGATTACATAAAATCTTCTTCAGAATCTGTAAATTTTAGAAATTGTCAACAGTGAATTTGTATATTTCCGTGTGTAAAATATTTCTGAACAACATTTACGTCACAAACCAAATATACAACGATTTAAGCAATGAAAAATCTAATATAAAAATCAGATCAATATGTTTGTATAAAACCCTAAATCCTGTTGCTCTTCAGAAAAGAAAACCACGCTGATCATTTTCAAATAAAAACAAATGATTAAAACTCTCTGGTTTGCATATGTATGGTAATGCATTTCTTTACAATTAGATTCCTTAACCTTTTAGACCATAAAGGTTCGATATATCAGCCTAGGTGACCTAAGTAAAATAAAAAGATATATCAAGGTTTCCTCCCACCTATAGTCGTCTAATAGAACGCATCTGAGTGACTGGTTGGTCATTTAGCTAAGTCAGGTTCCTAAGGATTAAGTACCTTGAAGAAAAGATGTAGAAATGTATTTAGTATAAAAAATAGAAATAAAATTAGTATGAGAAAGGATTAATGGCAATCGTATATAATTGGCTTCATTAATTACCTCAGTGTCAAGTCCATGACGCCAGTTTATAAATTTAAAAAAATCAGCCCGTGAATATCAATAATTGAATATAAAATCTAAACACACAGTTTTAAAATCACATATAGTAGTGGCAGTATATGCTATTGGTTATGGACAGTGAGTTAAAAACCTACATATTTGTTTATAATCTGAATCAGGCATAGTGAAAACCGCACAACTTTTCTTTTAATTGATGCTCAGAATAAAGTGAAAAGAAATCGAATCATCAGTTTTAAAGTGTATTGAACTCACATTAGATTAAAAACTGATTAAATATCTCTCTTTCACTGCATCAGACAAATATCATACTGGGAAGAAAACTATACACAATGAAGATATATAACTGTTTGGGAGCATTCCGCACTTCAACAATATAAAAATTTTACAAACATGAATATAATTTAACCTTTAAATTAAAATTACCTATCCCTCGTCTACTGCACAGCAATCTGCCAGCAATCAACTATTCATTTGATATCAATCTACCCACCCAATATATATATATATATCAAATCAATAGAAAACACAACCAATTTAAATTCACGGCAAACAAACAAACAATGAACTCAATGAAATTCTAAAAATGTCTGCAATCAAAACAAAAAGCTTCAAGAAATAAATAATTTCATTAATCTCTTTATAACGACAGAAAAATTCACTTTGTATCAAAGATGGCCAGCTTCCCCTAACGCACATCAATAAACAAATTACAGAAGGTGGCTTTGATCAACTCAACCACTCTAATAGAAATCTAAATGCACTTGAAATGATTAAAAGATCAGACATTAAAATTTTTATATTGGGTATTACTTTCAAGTTTACTAACACTCAAAATCATGAGTTTTTGGAGACATACTAGAGTAAAACATTGGACAGCTTCGCAGCCATAAAAGACAAACCCACGAAGTGGGGAGGTTACCCAATTGAAAATAAATATATATTATTTACTAAAAATAGAATCAGAAAATAATCAGAAAATTATTATTCATAAAGGAGTTTTAATCACAAGAAACTATACAAACATCAAATGTAACAGTTGAAATGAAAATTGTAAAATCCCTACTTAATAAAGACAATACGGAATTGAGCTGGAATGCTGGCAAATACGCTATATAAAAATATGACACTTTCCTTGTTAACGGAAAAAAACTGTATCTCAACATACAGATATTCTCCATCAAGCACATTACGATTAAATGCAAAATTATAGATGCATCAGCAAAACAATACTATTACTATACCAAAATCTGCGAAAGTAATGCTACCTATTGTTTTAAAGTTGCTATTTAAATATCGAAGTGCTACGACGGTGAGAATACCATTAAACCCGGCGATTTTACGTGCCCTAGAACTTGTTTTTCTTCATAGTCACAAGCATTCTCAATGCACTTTTCATTGCAATAAATAAGGTTGATCATTTTCGTGTTCAGAGTGCACTTGTCACTCAGATCTCAGACTCCAATCTAAAATCAATGACCCCATTTTCTAACATCATTTGCTTCGGCATCGTAAACGTTTAACTGGTGCATGTTTTTAGCATGACGGAATTCAGTTACAATTCTCCATTTTAACGGGACAAGAAAATACTATTTCTAGATAAAAATGTCATAATAGTCTCCAGATCTAAGGGGATAAATAACGAGCCACTTGAAAATAAAAAAAAATAATTGAGGTGTGTAAAAGTTTGAAAACATTTACACATACTTTATATTAAAAAATTAAGATGATTTAATTTTAAAAAGGGAAAAAATAAATATTATGCATTAAAAAAAATAGCCACTTAATACCGTGGAAAAATTGAAATGAATTTTTCTTAAACAGCTGGACTAAAGTACCGTAATTTTTTTCCCATGAAATAAATTTACGGACTTGAGTATTCCAATTTAGAGATTGTAATAAATAGCGGACGTTTAGTTTGATATATGTAATGCAGACACTTTGGCAGGTGATTAGTTATAAATGTTATTCCAATTTCAATTATATACTTAGGATTTTTCCTTTCTGTTCAAATATACTATACAAATTCTATATTTCTAGTGAATTAGATATTTGTAGTATTTAGATATGTTTTAACCTTATTTACAATGTTTACAAACAGAGAAATATGTATTAGTGTACATTAGAGGGTTTGTTTATTTGTTCATTTTGATTTAAAGCATATCAGACTATTTGGCAGCTAGGGTGGAGCATTGGTAAAAGTTTGGGTTCTGGAATCATATTACGCGAGTTCAAATCCATGTCAAAACTATTGCCTTTACCTTACGTTGCCTCGGGTAGATGGAGCTCTTTTACTCGGGATAGCAACTAATTTAGGTGAAGGGCAACACTGAATGCAAAAAGCCCAGGAATATAGAGAATGCAAAATGGCCTTGTGCCTAGCTTGGCTTAGTGTTTGACCAAGTAAATATATCATCATCCTCTTTAGATCCTTTATTTCATAGAGCAATCATTTTTTAGATACGTTCACGATTCTTTCTGTGCACTATTTAACCCATAGCTGGAGAAAAAATGAGAATTCACACTTTTCCTAATGCTAATTGACCGTAATTAAACATAGAACGACCAGGATTCGAACACGCTAACTGCGAATCCAGAGTACGATCAAGTAACCACTGCCCCGAGAGGCTTACCTACATACTGAGCCAAAATATCTCTGAAATATAACTAAGAATATCAATAAGGCAAACACAACTTTGTTATCGAGTGTATTACACATTGTCAGTTATTTTTTTATCTATAGTACTCTATACCACAGATAGGCGGCAACGATGGAGCATTGGTAAGAGCTCGGGCTCTGAGATCGTATTACTTGAGTTCAAATCCAAGTCAAAACCTTTGTATTCACTTTAGCTGCCTCGGGCAGATGGGGCTCGTTAACTCGGGAGAGCACCTTATCTAGGTGAAGGGCAACACTGATTTCAAAAGCCCTGCAGCCTCTTTTGCTGCTAGTCGTCTTGGGTTTGCTCCACTGGATGTTGGCATTGGAGGTTCAGATAGTGTCTATCTGGTGCGCAACGGATACTGCACCAATAATACCCTGCGCGAGCGAGATGTGTGCTAAGGTGGAATACTGAAGCCTAGTCTAGTCCACGTCTGACTGACTGCGATGATGATGATGATGATGATATCACAGATTGAACATTTTTGGCTATGGAATGAAGAACTTTATCACACGGCGTCCAGGCCTAGTGGGCCATTGTTGATTCTAAGATGCCATAGTTCGATCTCCATAGCATTGTTGGTTATGACAGACTCTTGCCCAAACCAAATCACGGATTCAAAAGTATTTGCTGGTATTAGTTCATTGCTTATGTGTTCTCTAGATTAAATCGTATGAATTACACCTTGAGGTCCTACAATCCTCGCACGTTATCAGTGCTGTAAATCCACATCCTTGAAGGTTTCGGGCCTATAATATACAGCAAACTTTTTCCGAGGCTTACCCTACCGAATGTTATAACAACATTCGGCCCGTGCGAGGATTGAACCAAGACCTGCCACTTGAGCGTGATTGTTTTTATTGGGAAAACGTGGAATATTAGGCTTTGATTTTGGACGGTGCATGGCTACCAAGACGATCCCATTTTTTTCCTTAGGAAGAAGTAGTAGATAAAATAGCAACGAGCCAATATTGAATTTTGGCGCGCAGACATACAGTTCTATATTTTTTTTCCTTTTTTTGGTTCGAGTATCCTTATTTCTTTTTCGATTTTCATCTTACTATTCGACCTGGGTAACATGTCATGGATTACCAACCTATCCCAATTTTTTTGACAAAAATGTTAATTATATAGGTAAGATATTTAGTAAAATCTTATGCATTTATAAAGATAAATAAAGTAAAAAATAAACTACACACAAAATAATTTCTTCAAATGCAGTTTCCAGGGTGTATTTACTGTTGTTCGTGAGATTATCTTATAATTTACTGTTTTCATTCAATTTTCAGAGTTTTTTTTTTTTTTGCTCTTGATGGTAATCCACTCTTATTTGACATAATTATTTCCTATTTCTATGTCGACATCAGGATATATATTCTGTTTGAATTGCTTGCTTATTTTTTCATTAGTAAATGTAATTATGGCTATTTTTCTGAAGACAAAGGCTTTTATCATTTACCAAAGTTATTTTTTTCCTCTTCTGGTGTTTATTTTCTGTTAAGAAATTTATTTAGTGAGTAAGGTGCTATGTTTATACTGCATCGCTAAATGATGATTTGTAGGCATAATTTCGTAATTAGTATGTACTTCTTTTTATTGTAAGGTGCATATGTTGTTGTATTTTACATTGATTCGGTGCTTTTGTTTAATTGTTTGTGATGTCCATTTAAAGACTACTCAAACATTATAAAGAAAATATCCATATGAATAATATAAATCTTAGCAAAAAGCATTTACTTGAAGAACGGCTAATAATGTTATATAATTTTGTGGGGGGGGTTTAAATAAATAAAACCAGTCTACTGTTTAAGTAATTCCGTGGACAATATTCTTTTATTAAAGAATAAGCTTGTCACACTCTTGTTTATTAAGGCTATAACTAGAATATTTTTGTTAATAAAAGAATTTTATAACGGTTATACTAAGTAAATAATTAAAAGAAATAGTTAAATTGCAAATTAGTTTATCTATGACAATAATGATCTTTAATAAAAGCATATTATCACAGCCCTAATAATGACCCCCGAACTCTTTCCATAAAAGAAATCGATCCCTAAAAAAACTGAAAATTGTACCAGCAAATTCAGGTTTAATCTTTTAGACTGGAGGGTCGATATATCGCTCCTAGGCAACCTTGTACTAAAGACGATATTGCCAATATTTTAACCCACACAGTTCTCGAATGAAACAACTCTGATTTGCTAGTTGGTAATTTTGCTAAGATAGAGTGCAAATATTTAAGGATGGAAATTGATTCCTTTTTTTATATTGTTTAAACATTTAAATGCAGAGTTTTTGTATTACTTTCTTTCTTACAATTAGTTTGTAAGAGAAAATTAAAAGTTTTTGCTAAGAACAAATAGTTCTTTAAAAGACAAAACTTGATTATTTTTTAAGACAAATCACGAATTCATGCCTCTTATGATCTTTACATTTGTTCAATATATTTTTTAAAATCTAGACTTGATCTCAAAATTTGGACATCTTATTTAACCTTCGAATATTCTTCTGTAAAATGTCCTTCATTTATTTTCATATATTATTTCATTTTTGGTTTCGTATACACACACAAATATATATATATATATATATATATATATATATA
>JAUZSX010328005.1:0-11224 GCA_034780655.1 Idiosepius hallami | reverse complement strand
TGTTATCTAATTCATTTAAATATAATATTATGTGATGATAAATTCTGTTCCTAATTCTAATCTATTATGAAGAACTATATCTATCTATTAATATATGAAGAACTATATATATCTATTAATATATATATATATATATGCATACATACATATATATATATATAGTGTGTGTGTGTTTGTGTGTGTGCTAATCAAGTAATCCTTATAAAGATTTATTAGGCTTTTTATCTTTCTTTTATTTTTTATTTTCTTGTAAGTAGTTTAAATTTAGCTGCCAAAACATATGGACTTCAAATTACACAATATAAACAAAAACTAAAAAAACCCAACAGCTAAATACCTAAAATACCTGCATGCGGATAGTAAAGAAAGGATTACCAAAAGCCACACAGAAGATAAATGGGTCAACACTTGTTTTCTTAAAAATATTTCAATTTTGATGCTAGAAGAAAAATAACCAAAAAGAATACTTGTTCATTATTTAACATAACATACAATCTAAAGAGAAGAAATTGATTGTACATTAGTTGGGTTTTGATTTAAAATTACTTACTACTGGGTGTATGGACTTTTCATCACCCGACTATTAATCACGTGGACACCTCATCACTCCAAGAATTTTAATCACTTGGGAATTTTTGAAAGTGTTAGAACGGGTTATACTAAATAAATGTTTTCTCTGAAGACTTTTTTTTCACATTATTTGTCCATTTTCTTGGAATCCTTAAGAATGATGATTCTTTATATGTATATACCCAGTTTTGTGAATGAACCCAAGATTGTCAGAGGTCCTAAAAAATGTAATAAAAATATAATTACATAAATAACATTATTACACAAATAAATGTAAATTTTTTTCTTTTGAGTGATTAAAGTTCTCAATGTCAATGTGATTAAGTGTTCACGTGATGAAAAAAAATGTGATTAAGTCAAGTGATTGAAACATCAGGTGATGAAAAGTCAGTAAACCTTACCACTGATGATTCATAAAAAAACAGAGTAGCACTAACTTTTACAGCTATTAGTAGTAATGAATGCATTTCTTAAGAGCTAAAACGAACTGAAATTTAATTGCTAAGTAAATAAAAATACTATCATAAAAAATTATTATAAGAACCGTCTTATAAAAAAAAAAAGGTCAAACCTTTCAAATTGAAAATGACCAACATTGAAGCCTCTTCCTCCTACAAGCAATGCCAAGCCTATGTATCTCACCCATAAATGGACGTCAATATCTACTCATTTCATGACACGCTTACAAACACACCACTATCCAAAAACACTTCTGTAAAATTTGAGAATGAATACACTTTCCCCATATAGTCAAACATTAAAAATGAAATTTGTGTTGTGATTGTACCTTAGGGAAAAGCTTTAGAAATGAATTTAGAAGAGAAAAAAAGCTTTAGAAATGAATTCAGAAGAGAAAAAAGCTTTAGAAATGAATATAGTAAAGAAAAAAGCTTTTGAAATTAATTTAGTAGAGAAAAAGGCTTTAGAAATGAATTTAGAAGAGAAAAAAATGTACAAATGTATAAAAATCAATAAAATAGATAAAAAATTTGAGTTTGTATTTAAAATGTATACAATGAATTTAGGGTTCTTAGTGTTGTGGTCGATTGTAGCCGAGTGTGGTGTCGCATACAGTGTAGTTAAATAGAAGAAACAAGAAAACATTAAGGTTTAACAAATAAGTATATTAACAAAAAGATACAGAAATGGTGGTACACGGCCTGGCAGTATAGCCGTTCCTGGTGCTATGCTGAAACCCTCTCTCTTTCTCTATTGGTTGACGACAGGGATCACATTTATAGTTATTGGTAGAGTTCATTATGAGGTGTGTTTCACTCATAACACTTAGTGACTAAGTTCTACTGTAAACATTATGAAAAACATGAAAAACCACCAGTTACCAAGTGATTATATTTCCTTTCTTTGCCATTACCCACAAATAAACCTCTACCTGTTTGAGAAAGGTACATTTCATGTGTGTGGGCATATAATCCAATAGGTGTGTCATTCAAAATTTATATAAAATTCAATAGCATATTTAAATTTTATTTTAAAAAAGATTTCTTAGGACTAGATGTTATTGTCTTGAAATGAAAAGCACAACAATTAAATTGTCCTCCTGCGTGGAGTAAAACTTGGCGCTGATGATCATACGAAGCAACCAATCAGACACATCATCAGTTATATGCCTCGACCTCATAGGGTGTTTCAGCCATTTTCTTAAAAGACATCCTCTGCCTAGATTGGCCCACCACAAGTTGATCAGATCCAGGTGTGTCAAAAGGTGGCACCATATGGTCCCTTGGCCCTCACATTGAGTCCCTGTGTTACAGCCACAACTAGTGACGAGTCTCATGGTTTATTTTTTGATAAAGGAAATTCCTTTTAAAATACATTTAGAATTATGAAAAACTTAAGCTGGATGACAATATAATGAAAAAAAGAGAATATACAAGAAAAATCAAAGCAACATGCATGACTATTCCTCTAATCGTTGCTATTTTCTGTAACTGAATGTTTATAATAACTGTTCTGGAAGATCACTGACATCAACCCAGCCTTAAAAAGCAAGACAAGTTATAGAAACAAAAAGACTGTTCTGGAAGATCACTGACATAAACCCAGCCTTAAAAAGCAAGAAAAGTTATAGAAATAAAAAGACTGTTCTGGAAGATCACTGACACCAACCCAGCCTTAAAAAGCAAGACAAGTTATAGAAACAAAAAGACTGTTCTGGAAGATCACTGACATCAACCCAGCCTTAAAAAGCAAGAAAAGTTATAGAAACAAAAAGACTGTTCTGGAAGATCACTGACATCAACCCAACCTTAGAAAGCAAGGAAGGTTACTAAATAGTAATCAGAGATGTCTGAGAAAATCTTTGCAGCAAGCAAGCTGAGATGCATTTCGAAAGCAACTGATGACAGTATTATAAAGCACTTAATGGTAAATTGTATTGCTACTTAAATCCATGCTATCAAAAAACTGTTTTGCAAACAAGTGTGTACACATGTTATTGAGACACTATAAAGAGACAGAAAAATACATAGTTACATATATTTTTAGAATACTTGATAATTCTAATCAGAAATTTCGTCTTCTAGAAGTAAACTTTTGAATTCTATATTATGTTAATGAAAACTTAATAAAATGTGGAAAATAAGTGGTTATTTCACATAAAATTAAAATATATTGAAAAATATGGTTTCATTCCCTTTATTATTACTAGAATTATTGCCCAGCTTGGCATCAGGGATTTGCCACTGAGGTAATTAAATAAGTATTATAGAGGAAAGCAGTTAATGTATTTTTCTACAAAATTTATTTCTAATGTTTTTTTTTCTACTTAATTTGTTTTTAAAGCTCGATAACTAAGAAACCCTATTATATTATACAGAAAGGTAGATATGTAAATTTTAGTGGTGTGAAAAAAAAATTTTTTTTTTTTAATAACTATTGTGATTTTATTTTCTAAAGAGTTACGTATGAACAGTTTTTTTTAAAATAACTATTGTGATTTTATTTTCTAAAGAGTTACAGGATGTAGGATCCCATAAAAACATGATCTGATTTTTATAACTATATAGATAAAATTCATTGGATTTGATAAAAAATATTCTACAATGCGTTTTCAAAAAGTTATGTTTTGTAGTCATAACGTTTTTTTTGTTGTAAAAATCCATTATTTTTTTTTTGTAAAAAAAAAAATATATATATATATATATATATATGTGTGTGTGTGTTTATTGAGAGAGATAGATGGATCGATAGATATATATTTCAACATATAAGTGTGATAATGATTTTTTTAGTAAATCTTGATAATTATTTTGGTAATTTTTGGCATTACAAAAGATCTGTGAGGTCAAAGAAGCTTGCAAGCCAATAGAGAGCTTTCAGCCCCCATACAATTGCGAAGTCTGCATGGTGCCCCAGACACAGCTTAGGTAGTTAAAATCCGGTCAAGCTATCCTCCAACTAAGAAGCCTATTCAGTGACGGATACAATAAGTCACAGAAATTAATTTTGAATGAGTTATAAATTTTATTTTAACCAATAATCAGGTAAATTTTCTTTTTTTTTTTTTTTTTTTTATTGCTTTTTGTCAAAGGATTGGTTTGACGCTTTAAAATGACAATTAACATTTATTTCTTTTCTTTTTTTTTTCATCCCAGGTATGTAGCTTTTGAACCAAAGTTGGAAATCATTAAATCATCAGCAGGTTTTATACTTCCCACCAGCTTTTTCTGACTAGCTTTTATTGTCCAACTTTGCATGGGACCCAAGGAATTGCCACTAGGTTAAATAAAAAAAAAAAGAAAGGTCTATAAGCAGTTAATGTTTATATATATATATATATATATATATACTAAATTCATTTCCGATGCTATCATCTACTCGCTATCTTCCTTCTACTAAATTCATTCCCGACGCTATCTTCCTTCTACTAAATTCATTCCCGACGCTATCTTCCTTCTACTAAATTCATTTCCGATGCTATCTTCCTTCTACTAAATTCATTTCCGATGCTATCTTCCTTCTACTAAATTCATTCCCGATGCTATCTTCCTTCTACTAAATTCATTCCCAATAGACAAAAGAACGTTTATCAAAAAAATGATTGTTCTCCGCATTAAATGACCTAAAAAGGTTGATATGCTGCAAAGCAAAGCAAAACCAAACCAAACTAAACTAAAAAAAAAACACGTACAAGAAAAATAAAAACTCGCAGACACCGGAAATGGGGAGTAAATTTGAAAGTAATAAGAGTTTAGACTTAGGATTTATAAAAAGCAAGTTCAAATGCCAGTGAATCAATTTCATTCACTTCCTAATTCCATTTGTTTGTGTTTTACGGGATATCAACCTTTTTAGGTCATTTAAGGCCAAGAACATTTTTATAAATACACACATTTGTGTGTTTTTTTTTTTTTTTTTTTTTTTTAGAATAAAGTTTTCTTTTTAATTTATAGCTGGAGAGAATATAATGAAACCTACCTTTCCCAACAATATTAGTCCAATTATGACCAAATGGAATAATTAGGATTCAAACTCAAATACTAAGATTCCAAAGCCCAACTGCCTACTCACTAGGCTAAATCGACTTCCCTAATTTCATTTGCGAAAATAGGAAGCCCATATACACCCCAGGGTGAAACCTTTAACAACTTCTGATAATATAATAAAAAAAATTTGAAGAAAAAAAATCCCCCAAAGATTGATATACCATTAAACAAGAACAATCAAGAAAAAACACTCAGACCTAATCTAACAAATCAAAAACTACTTAAATTCTTACAGGATTTTGTTTTTTGTCTTTTTTATGGCATATCAACCTTCTTAGGTTATTTGATACCGAGAACAATGATTATTTGATAAATATTTTGGTCAACACATAGTTTTTTTTTAATACAATGTGCACTATTTAACCCATAGCTGGAAAGAATGGGAAGATTCATACCTTTCTCAAGGGTATTAATCCATTTATGAACACAAATGGAACAACTAGTATTCGAACTCGCGAATCGTGATTCTGTGGTCTGACTGCATAACCCCTAAGCCAAATCGACGTCCCTAATTCCCAAATGAAGATTAAAAAAAATAAATAAATAAAAAAAACCAAATCAACTCATATGAATTATTTTCTTTAAAAAGTTATCAACCAAATATTAGGGCTGTGACAATATTCTTTTTTAAAATAGCCTTTTTATTCTCTTAATATCCTGGAAATATTCTTTAAGAATATGCTTTTTTTCTAGGGAATATTGTTTTTAAAAAGAATATGCTTTTATTTCTCGGGAATTCTTTTTTTAAAGAATATGTTTTCTGTTAAAAGCATATTCTTTTTATTTTTTCTCAGAATATGCTTTTAACAAAAAGTATTTTTTAAAAAGTTAAAAGCATATTCTTTTGAAAAAAAGAATGCTTTTTGTAAAAAGAAAATTCTTTTTTGAAAAATATGCTTTTTGTTAAATGAATATTCATTTTTAAAAAGAATATGCTTTTTGTTAAAAGAATATTCTTTTTAAAAAAGAATATGCTTACATAAAAAGAATATTCTTGTCATAGCCCTAATGATAATGTTGATGACGATCATCGCGTAGATGATGATAATGATAATCAACATGATAGTGATGATGATTAGATAGGTGTTATTTTAAGCTAGTAATCTTTTTTTCATATTTGCAACAATCTTTCTCCATAACCCTTGAAATCTCTCTCTCCCCCTCTCTCTCTCTCTCTCTCTAACATGATTCCTTATCTTTCTTTTCTTCCTGCTTACTCTCAATTTAATTTCTTATCTTATCTACCATTTCTCTCAATCCATTATTTTTTTTTTCTAATCTTTCCAAACAAATTTCTTTCTTCCTTCCTTCATTTACCAATCAATTTACATTATTCTATTTAATGGAGGAGAAAGACAGTCAATAGGCAGGTACTAAGAGCTTGAGTTTGATTACTTTTATTTCCAATATATAATCTTGGAAAGATTAAGGGAGGTAGTTGAATCCTTGATGCTACACTTGGGCTATTAAGGGTGTTTTTATCACGACTATCACTAGATGGGTTTCCACCTACAAACTAAGAGAGACCCATCAATGCTCATTATTTAATCCATAGCTAGAGGGAAATGGGGTTACATACTTTTCCCAAGAGAACATGATGGAATAACCAGGATTGGAAGATGCATGTTACAAAACCAGAGTCTGATTGCTCAACCACTGTCCTAAATGGATTCCTAATTACAAAAAGGACACATTGACATAAAAAGTGCTTTCTAACTTCAGCTGAAATTAAATGCTGACCTATTGACAAGCCCAAAAAGAATACCAGGTGCCATATCTTGCACCGGATGGGAAAATACACAGGTTAGTGTCTGGAGGTGCTGTTAAACCCACTAGGTAGACGTGCCCTTAGTCTTTGGCTAGACAGGCATATAAGAGAAAGAAAAATCTGAAGTATAAACCTGAGGTCTGTTGTTCATGAAGACTGTGGCAATCACTTGCACCGACTGTGTGTAATCAGAAGTTCCAAGAAGTGTGGATGGTGCTATACAAGCCTTCACCACTATAAACAAAAATCCCTGTGCGGTATTCTGATGGCTCTGATGAACCTCATACATCTAAATTGATAGGAGAGTCCATAATATCTATACACTAGATTTTTTTTGTATGTATCAATTTTATTCTGTTCATACATTGATCCCTCTGTCTAATTTTGATCATATATTTATATACATTTCTCTTAATATATTTATGTATGGGGTGGTCAATCAAGGGCAGTGGATACGTAGTCAAGCTTTGAAATCATTCAAATTTGGACTAATGCCATTGGGAAAAGCATGAACCTCAAAATTCCCTTCAGCTTTGGAATAAATACTGCATAAAAAATCATCTGTGGACAAAATAATTTGTATCAAAATAGTAGTTCTCAGTATTAAATGACTGAAAAAGGTTGATATGCCAAAAAACAAATAACATATTCATTTATAGCCTTTTTTTCTCCATTGTCCAGATATCTTTCATATTCTGTTTATATATAGCCATCTATTTTATGTTCATATAAAGCCATCTCTCTTATTACATTCATGTATAACCTCTATTCTATTCTCTCCAGATATATATCTTTCAAATTCTGTTCAAATGTAATCATTCATCAATTTCTATATACCTATCTAAGTCTATTTTTTTGTTTTACTTATGCATTATAATCTAACAATTTATATTTACTTATTTCTATTTCTCTATCTATTTCTATCTCTACCTATTCAATTTTTATACATTTACTCTTTTTCTAAATGAATCACAATTTTGCTCTCTAATTCTATTCTTTATGTCGATCTCTCACATTTTCTTGAGGTTTCCATGAATATATCTTATTCTGCTTAAAGCGAAAAACTTGTCTTTTATTCACTCATCTTCTACTTATATATATATATATATATATATATATCTGTTTTTCTTTTTCTATATAAATATATATATATATATATATTTTAATCTATACCCACCTCTATGTGTGTTTGTGTATGTGAGTGGGTGTATCTATGTGTAAATTCTAATTTTATCTTTAAAATTATCAATAGATGAAATTATTCTAGTTTTGCTCAAGGCATAAATGTAAAGTTATTCAAACGCAGATCCAAGTAAGAATTTCAAACACTTATTTTTAAGACACGTTGTTTCTATCAAGTTAAAGGTTTAAAGGTAGACAACATCTGTGCCTCCTTCATAGATTTGGAGTTTTTTTTTCTATTTCTATAGAACTCTACTCCAAAGTGCGTTTTATCTTATATCAAAGAATGTACGAATTGTGAAGCAAGCAGTAAGTGCTTTACATTAGGAATTCTATGAATCAAGTTCAAATCCCAGGCAGAGCATTATTCTAATTTACGGTGTTAATAACTGTGAAGTCATTTTTGTAAATAACAAAAATTATTCTTAGAAAAAAAAAATTTAAAACTGGAAATATTAGCTGGCAGAGTGAAAATGTCCAAAGAAAAAAAAAATAATCCAGTCACTTTTGCCATTGATAAACAAACATGGTTCATTTTCATGTTCAGAGTGTGGTTGTCACTCACGTCTATGCTGCATCTCTAAAATCAAAGAACTCATTTCCCAACTGCACTGACACCAACTGCATCAGTTTTGTAAATGTTCAACCAGAGCTGATGAATGTTGATCAGTTCAATTTTTTCCACAGGGAGGAATTAAATGACTTCTCTGCTTCTGAGGCATGGGTTGCTTTTATATATATATATATATTCACTTTAGCAGCCTCGGGCAGATGGGGTTCGTTAGCTCGGGAGAGCAGTTCATCTAGGTGAAGGGTAACACCGAATATATAAAGCCCGGTTAAGAGCACGTATAAATGGCCTTGTGCCAAACTTGGAGTTGCTCACCAAGTAAATATCATATTGTCTTATTAAAAAAACTATGTGTAGACAAAATAAAGTTAATAGAAAATGATTCTTCTCGGCATTGAATGATCTAAAAGGGTTGATATTCCGTAAAACAAACGAATCAAAAAAATGTAGTTGGTTTATATAATCTGAAAAATAGCTGTAAATGACTTTGGGGTCCAAAGTTGTTACCTGAAAGGAGTAGCAGGGTTACCGTGTGAGGGTCTGTTACTTGGCCTGGTACAGTACCTGGTATTTTTAAATGGTCACCCATCTAACCACTGACCATGCTCTCTGTTGCTTAACGGTTATCTGACGGGAACCGGTGTCTCCAACAAGACTTGTGACTTGACTGTATTATTTTGTTAAGCTAAGCCAAATCAATGATAATTATCATAAATAGTAAAAACCAATGAAATCATAAATAACCGTAAATAGTTAATAGGTCGTTAAACCCAAGCAAAAAAAAAAAAACGAACCATAAGTATTAAATATCATTATTGTTCGTATTGTAGGTACATTTTTGATGATTGAATCCAGTCCAAATCGAAGACGAGGCGATCGAGCCCGATTGGTGAGCACTACTATAACAGAGACAGTAAAGACACAATGTTTGAAATTTTGGTACAACATGAACGGGAAACAAGTTGGCGAATTGGGGGTTTTCATTTATACACTGTCCAGAAAATCACTTCGATGGAAACTCATTGGTCCTAAAGGTGGGCTTTGGGCTTTTGCTTCTCTTCCAATTCCTCCACGAAAAGAGAATTTTTGGGTGAGTAAAATAGAAATTATTTAAAAGAGGTAATAAAGATAATAAAGGTAATAATATCTATCTATCTATCTATCTATCTATATATATATCTATTTGTGTGTCCCTGCAAGTATGTCTGCCTGCTTACAATAATTTCATTAAGGTACTTTTTTATTCCTCAAAATCTTACTTGTAATTAAAATTTGATTATTATTTCTTTACTATTGAAGTCTTGAAATGTCAGATACTTTAAAATTCTTTTATTCTTTTTAGATCGTTATTGAAGGAGTCGTAAAAGAACCTTCTAAATCCTATATTGCTATTGATGACATCTCTTTGGCTGAAGGAAAGTGCGCAAGTAAGTTCTAGCAAACATTTTTAAATTCATAGAGTTGCTACAATTTTGATACAAATATCTCTCCATCTTTATTAAATATAATTAATCATTGGAATCACGAGTTTTTGTTTGTTTGTTTGTTTTGTGTTTAACGGTATCTCAACTTTTTTAGGTCATTTTAATGCAGAGAACAATTACTTTTGTAGACGTTATTTTATACACGCATAGTTTTTTTCTAATTAACAAATTGCACAATTAAATTTATATCTGGAGGGTAAATGGTGATTCATATCTTTCCCAAGGGTATTAGTCGACATGTCAACGTAAACGGAACAAATTGGATTCGAACCCGCGTACTACGGTTTCGAAGTCTGATTGTCTATCCACGGAGACACGTCGCGAGATTTAAAAAAAAAAACTTTTACATTTTAAACTAACAAAATCAAGTCTTTTCATATGAATAATGTAAGATCTTTTTTTATATATATATCTTAGTCGCACCAGTTGAAGCTACGGTTGGTTGGAAACCTACAACCCGTCATCTTTCCGCAAAATCTACAGCGCCGCCAACAACTTTAAACCCAAGCAGTAAGTAAAAAAATATTATTCTTTTCATCTTAATTATTATTTTCTATATTCTTCTGGGAAATTACTATCATTACAAAAGCATTCAATTAATTCTTAAATTGATTACAAATCGTATGCATCGCCATAAAACGGTAAATAAATTGCCGCATTGCGTGACAAAAATCAATATTCGAAATAACAACAGAGAATGGATACAGTTGAACTAGGCCGACACAATAGCGTTTCGGTTATTATTAAAACCATCTTCAGGGCGTAAAGTTGTTAATATACTGTGGCGGACTGGCCATTCATCCATTCAGGCAATAGCCAATAGCCCAGCAGAGCCGATGGCCCGGTGGCGTCAGTTGATAGAAGAAAAAAAAATCAAAAGTCATCTATGCGAAACAAGAACTTTCCAAATAATATTTCTAAGCTTAAGTTAAAAAATAGTACATGAAAAGTTCGTTATATTCACAAAATATATATATTTGGGCAGCGACGGTGGTAGAAGCTCGAGCTCTGAGATCGTGATACGCGAGTTCAAATCCCAGTCAAAACCATTACATTCACCTTTAGCCGCCTCGGGCAGATGGGGCTCGTTAGCTCGGGAGAGCAGTTCATCTAGATGAAGGGTAACACCGAATATATAAAGCCC
>JAUZSX010327995.1:0-11224 GCA_034780655.1 Idiosepius hallami | reverse complement strand
CCCCACCATACTGAAGCCTTTGACGAATATATATATAAAAGAGAGAGAGACAGAACGAGAGATGGATTGATAGATGTATATTTGAAGTGTGATAATGATTTTCTAATTAATTCTAACAATTAATTATTTTTGTAATTTTTTGCATTACAAAAGCATTGCAGCCCCTTGGGAGATGCCCTCTCCAACCCCCGCAATTGTGGTGTCTGCGGCGGTCCTAAGCACGGCCCTGTCTTTTGACTTCTAAAAATCCAAGACAGTTTTCTTAGAAAGAAAAAAATATATTGGAATTACAAAGAGCACAGACCAAAATGATCACAAAAGTAGCATCAAAGCAGCCCCCGAGGAAGGGAAGAAAATTCTTAAATTATGAAATATGAATATTTTTATTTTAAAAAAACGCCTTATTTGCAGTGCCGTGTTTAGCCACTTAGCTGCCGCGGCTAAGAATAAGCCTTGCAGCCCCTTTAGCTTAAAAAGACAAGTTGCATCTCCTCAACATAGTGGAGCCTTTAACTATATATACATACATATAAAAGTATATTATATAATATTTATTTGGTGAACACCAACCCAAGTTTGGCACAAGGCCATTTTTACGTGCTCTTACCCTGGCTTTTTAAATTCAGTGTTACCCTTCACCTAGATGAGATGTTCTCCCGAGTTAACGAGCCCCATCTGCCCGAGGTAGCGAAAGGAGAATGTTATGGTTTTGACTGGGATTTGAACTCGTTTAATATGATCTCAGAGCCAATGCTCCACCGTCGCTGCCCAACATATAGGCAGAAAGAAAGATGGATTGATAGATGTATATTTCAAATGCGATAATGATTTTAAACCAGAGGCGTAGCCAGGATATTTTGCGCCCGGGGGCATACTATAAAATTGGCGCCCCCTCCTACGTGTTCAATCGCATTTTCTTTTACAATAACATTGTATACCTTACTGTATATGGAAAAACGGTTCACATTTCAATAGACCATTATTTTTAAAGAAGAAGCAATATTATACAATTTGTATTTGTCTATAGTAGTAATTGGACAAGCGTACCAGGTGATTATAATAAATTATTACATTTGCTTTAATATTATTAGACTATGTTAGTCACGGAGGTAACTGTAAAAGATTAATGATTTATAGTTTCCAAAGTTTGGAATAGAATATTCAATTAATGGAACAATAAGACCATTAAATTGTGATGTTATATTATAAAAGATTACAATTCACAGATTAATGAATATGAATACCTTTCTTGCACATAAGTATAATAAATCAATGTTTATGTCTACACTCAATCATTAGTAGTTTGATTTGGCTAATTATAAAGAAAAAAATCAGTATTCTTCTAACATTTTAGGAATAACTAGGAGTATTGCCTAGCTTTGCTCGGGCGCTGGGGACTTGTCACTAAGGTAATTAAAGAAGTTTATTATATAGGAGAGCAGTTAATGCTTTACTTTACAAAATTAATTTCTAATGTTTTTTAATATACAGAACAGATTTCAAAAGCTTTTCTCCACTAAATTTATTTCTAATACTTTTTCTAAGTTAAGAATAACTTTTTATTTAGAAAGGCAGTACCATACATAGGCAAATTTTAGTGTTTGCATCAAAAATTCAAAAATAACTTTTAAAAAAATTCAAAATAACTTTTTAAAAAAAATACTATAATAAATATGGTTTCATTTTTTGAAGACCTCTCATATAAACAGGATTTTTTTTCAGCTTTTAAAAACTATTGTGGTTTCATTTTCTAAATGATCTCATTTGCACAAGTATATAGACAACATTTGCTTAAGTTCCAGCATTAAATGAGTTTAAAATGACATTAAGTAAGAAACTATATGTTTCTTATTTTTTCTTAAATTTTTTCTTACATGTCTAACATTTTTTTTCTAATAATCTAAGTTAACTATTAGTTTGTTTAATTGTGTTTTATGGCATATCAACCTTTATGAGTCATTAAATGCCAAAGACAATCATTTTTTATGAATACACAGTTTTTTTTGGTTTTTTTAATAACATAATTTTCACTGTTTTATAGCTGGGAAGAATGTGGAGATTCATAGCTTTCCCAAGAGTATTAGTCCAATTATGAACACAAATGGAACAACTGGAATTCAAAGTGGTGTACTACGATTCCAAAGTCTGACTGCCTACCCACTAGGCCAAATGGACTTCCCCTAACTATAAGTAAATTCAACAGTAATTAGGTTATGACTTTTTTTTTAAATCTCAAATTAACATATATGAGTTTATTTTGAATTAAAAAAACATATTAGGGTCAAAATGTCTGTATGTCTTTTTTTGCTTTTGGTTACTAAGGCCAATATATCGGCCCTCTAAGAACGAAAGGGTTAAATGAAATGAAAAAAAAAAAATCTAATTCTATCCAGTCTTATTGGCAATCTTGTATAGAACTATTTAAATTACAAAACATTTTTTTTGATATAAGAAAAACATATTGTACATAATTTTTCTTGAAGAATAGAATAATGTTTGCTAATGTAGGAATGAACCAAAATGACCTCAAGTCATACTACTACCATGCAGAAAAGACATTATTTCTTTTATTCTCTGTCTGTAAAAATAACTTCCAAAACTAAGATACCCAAAAATCTATCCCCTTTCTCTCTTCTTCTACTATCTCTCTCTCTCTCTGACCCATGCTTGGCCTAAAGGATTGGTCCGTCCCTGGCTTTAAGCTGGCAACATCTGTGTGTTCTGCTGCTAGCAGACACTACTCAATACAAAAAGTATGTAAAAATAAGAAAATAAAAGATTCCTCTCAAAGCTAATATTTGTATCCACTTCTTTGTCAATTATACCCACTAATATACAGGGTGGGCCAAAAGTCGCTTCGGGTTTTTAATATGCTGTCAATTTGCTAAATATAGTTATTATCAGTTAAGGCTGATGTGACTTTTATAATTAGTTATAATTAGTTTTATAATTAATTATAATTAAACCTGATGTGGCTTTTATAATTAATTAAGCCCTAAATATAGTTATTATTATTAATATTATTATTAATTAAGCCCAATGTGACTTTTGGCCCACCCTGTACAAATATTACAGTAACAATCATTAAAAACTAAATGAAAAGAAAAAAAAAAAAGAAACATTAATTTGTATCCTTATCTCTATCAAATGAAAACTACAATCTTAAACAAAACCATGTCACACATTGCTAGTGTTGTTGCATTCTGTGCAATAGAGTGCAGGTCATTTAGCCACAACGCCAACACATTCTGTGCAGTTGATACTAGTGATGCTGTTGTTATGGAAACAAAAATACTTAAAGCAACAAGAACTTGATGAGTTTGTAGAGTCAATCTCATTAAAACCAACAGCTTCAGTGCTGAAATATCTATTTGTTTTAGGGGAAGGAACTATGCTGTGTCGATATACATCTTACACGATAACATTTTTGTTTTAGGCGTGTTTATACTTGATTTTTATTATTATTATTATTATTATCATCATCATTATTATTATTATTATTAGTCCAGTATCCTGGATACAGAGATATCCATTAACCAAAGATGGTAGAAAGCAGTGCCATGCTTAGCCATCCTGCGGCTCCGACAAAGAATGCGCCTTGCGGGCCCCCTTTCCCCTAAAAAGGTAAGTTATCATACAGCATACTGGAGCCTTCGATCAAGGTGGAAATAAAGATGGATTGACAGATGTAAGATTGGTAATGATTTTCTAATTAATACTAACAATGAATTATTTTGGTAATTTTTTTTTGCAATACAATGTGTGAAGCGAAGGAGCCTTGTGCCCCCCCCCCGCAATTGCAGGTCTGCAGAGACCCTAAGATAAATAAACCTTTTTTTTCTGTTATAAAATTTCAAACTTACTTGTATGAATAAATTGAAAGATGATTGTATTATTTTTGTATGTTATATTATAGAAGTTTACTTTGTTAGATATTTTTGTTTCAAATGTAAAAATCAAATTAATGTTATATTAAAATGATTCAAATGTTTACAATCTAAAATAGTATTAGATTCTGAAAGAAACTTTTGGGTTTTCTGAATTTCTTTTATACACAATAGACCATAATGATGGAATACATTTTAAATGTTATTTCCTTAAATTATAAAGGGTTGTCCATAATGATGGAATACATTTTAAATGCTATTTCCTTAAATTATAAAAGGTTGTCCATAATGATGGAATACATTTTAAATGCTATTTCCTTAAATTATAAAGGGTAGGCCATAATGATGGAATACATTTTAAATGCTATTTCCTTAAATTATAAAGGGTTGGCCATAATGATGGAATACATTTTAATTGCTATTTCCATGAATTATAAAGGGTTGGCCATAATGATGAAATAGATTTAAAATGCTATTTTCTGAGTGGATTCTAATGATAAGGCATATTTAAAATGATATTTTCTCAGATTACAAAAATTACACAGAGTACTAATTATCAAAAGAATTTTAATTTTTCTTTTCAATATTTTTAATCCATTTTTTTCTTGTTTTCTTACAAAAAATCTAGTTGTGGGATCGAATGTCTAAATATAATATACCCAGGCCCTTCTTCTGAATGTTTTCTGTTTTTTTTTAAGAAAAAATTGAATTAAAAATATTGTAAAGAAATATTTAAATTCTTTTTAATAAAACCTGTCTAAATAATGATATTCTAAACTTAAAACATACAACTCTGCAGATAAAACCTTTACATTATATGCAAAAGATAGAAGCTGGACTTGTAGACCATCAACTCGGTTGAAATCTATCCCAAGGTTTGTTTGTTTGTTTTTTTATGGCATATCAACCTTTTCAGGACATTTTAATGCCAAGGAAAATCATTTTATGTAGAGACACATAGTTTTTTTTTTTATGACACCATGTTTGCTATTTAACCTATAACTGGAAGAGAATGTTGGGATTGGTACCATTCCTATGGTTATTAGTGAAATTATCAACACAAATGGAATGTCTGGGATTCAAACTCGCTTACTTTGGTTCCGAAGACTAACTGCCTAACCACTAGGCCAAATGGACTTTCTACTATTCAGGGGTAATTTCTCTCCCAAAACTGCTTAAATGGGGGATAAATGTTTTACCTTAAAGTTTTACCTTGATAAAGAAACGGTTGAGAAAGGCAATAATAACTCAGGTAATTTCAATAATTTTTACCAACAGGTAATAAAAAGGTATGGTAATAGGCGGCGAGGTGGAGCATTGGTAAAAGTTCGGACTATGGAATCATATTACATGAGTTCAATTCCCAGTCAAAACCAATCTATCTACCTTTAGCTGCTTCAGGCAGATGAGGCTCCTTAACTCGGGAGAGTATCTCATGTAGGTGAAGGGCAACACTGATTTCAAAAATCCTAAAATTGTCCTTCAATCTTGGCTTTGAGCATAGGGCTAGCAACTCTTTCTCATAAAAAAAAACAAACAAGTATGCTACGGAAACAGCAAAAAGACAAATTTGCTGCTTAATGCACCACTCGGTGTAACGGTTGATAGAAGAATCAAAAGGTAGTGGTTCTGATTACAGGTTTGGTCGAGAACAATTCAAATGAAACCCTTGTCCTCTTTTATCTTTTATCCTTTGTCTTTGTCTCCCTTCCTGTACCAAAGATATTGTTGCATTATTTCTAGTCTAATGATACTGGGTATGATCGCCAGGATTAGAACGTCCTATTTATTACAGAGGGTAAATTTAACCCGACCAAATACTGAGCAGACACGTAATAAATCACCTTATTTCATGAAACCAGATTCAACAGATTTTCTCACTTCACCAAATCTTGGACTAGAGACCAGACTACTGGATTTACTGCTGTTAATGCTTGTACCACTACCACCACTGCTGCTGCTCCAACTATTATTAATGCTACTGGAATATTTCTGGATAAATTACCATTAAATTAATTTTACTGAACTTCAGTTTTATACCAAAGACAATGGCAAAGGAACCAAGAGATATCCAGTATAAGATTTCCAATATTCACTTTTGGATCGTGTGCTATTTTCCTCGGTAAAAAATTAAACCTCAGGAAAATGAATTTAATCCAGAATGGTAATTTGTCCAAATATCCCAACAGCAGTAGCAGTAGAAGTATTAGTAGCAGTAGTAGTAATCTAGTAGGCTAGTAGTATGGTAATAATTAGGTTGCTACTACAAGACTTCATAAAATGAGAAATCTGCTCATACTGGCTTCATTAAATAAGGTGAATTATGCTCTGTGGTTGGTTGTTTTCAATTCACCCTCTGTTTATAATGAAACAATCCAATCTTTGCTATCATACCCATGATCATTATGAGGGCGGCAATGGTGGAGAATTGGCAAAAGCTTGGGCTCTGAAATCGTATTATGCAAGTTCAAATCCTAGTCAAAACAACAGCTTTTACCTTAAGTTGCTTAGGGCAGATGGAGCTTGTTAACTCTAGAGAGTTACGTATGTAGGTAAAGGGTAACACTGATTACAAAAAAGCTCAAGAATATTATGGGCATATAAAAATGGCCTTGTGCCTAACTTTGATTTGTGCTTCTTGACCAAGTAGATATAATACCCATGATTCCATGATACCAAAAATATTACAATATTCACATTGCTAAACATTCCCCTCTCAAAAAAGAAAAAGAAATCTATCGAGCAATGATAAGCACTTACCCGGTCCAGGTTGGTTATCAACATTGGTTTTTATACACCATCTTCCTGTTGTCGACACAAATGCCGAGCTCGATATATACTGTTTGGGTTTCTCTTCAAAATCAGAAGGAATATTGTAAGCCCCCGGCCCAGGCAATGGAGGATCGGGTGGAGATTGTAGAGCAGGTGCTGAGAAACAAAGGTAATGTTTGGGACTGAAAAGAAAATAAAAAGATTTTATAAAAAAATCAATATAAACACGTATTAAATATAAGGTTTTTTTAAGGCTGTATGATGCGTTAGAGGTAATAGTCAGTGATATATCAGAGTTATAACTCCATTATCAAACTAATGGTCTTTTTTCATGCCTGAGAGACAACAAAGCACAAAAAAGACCATTAGTTTGATAATGGAATAACAACTCCAAAATATAACTGATGACTACTTCTAATGTATCATATAGCGTTACAAAACCTCATATTTTATATCAATAATCCTATAAAGAACTGCAATTTATTATTATCAATATAAACACATTGTGATAAAAAAAAATTCAAAAAATATTGTGCAGGTTGCAAAAATCTTGAAAATAACACAAAAAACGTGGATTCTCAAGCCAAAACCTTTTAACAGAAAATAAAGGGTGACCCACAAAAAAACGAGAATTTTGAAGTGTGTATTGCCAGAGATGTGCAAGTTGTAACGAGACAGTAACCTTGAGCAAATTAAATATCTGGCCATTCTAGTAATCATGGATCAGTGAACTGACTCTATCTACAGGACATGATTTTTTAAATATGCAAATTTTCTCATTGTTTTTTAACTGGTGTGTTTTATGGTTTCACTTAATAAAAATAGAATTTTTTTTGGTTTTGCTCTATATCTACCCCTATGAGTGCTGATATGTATAATGTATGTATGTATGCATATATGTATCGGTATAGGGTAGATGAACTCCTTTTTGGAGTCAACAGTCAACTACCTCCATGTATTTATAAATTTCATATTGCGCTGTATATATATGTGTATGGGGCGGATGAAGCTCCTCACCTGTGGCAAAGGCAACTTGTCTAGAAGGAAAACTTTGATAAAAAACCTGCAGCCAACCTACCAGTCATCTCGGTCCTGCTTATCACTGGATCATGGTTGTTTTAGCCTAGAGAGTAGTGTAAGTGTTGTACAAGCTTACACCACTTAAATCCAACGAGGTACAGATGCCTCAAATTGAGGCAGCAATCATCTGATAAGATGATGCTATTATTCATGTATGTGTATTTAGGTTTTGACTTTTATATGCCATGTTTGTCATTGTCCCTGTAGACCAGCTGTTGGTCTTCTGCTTGTCACTGGATCATAGTTACTAGGCTAAAACAATCTAGAGAGTAGAGTAAGTATTGTACAAGATTATATCACTTAAATCCAATGAGGTACAGATGCCTTAGTCTTAGGCAGCAATCATCTGCTAAGATGCTGCTATCATCATGGGTATAAAATATGAATATTTAGGCAGCAAGTCTTTATTCAAACAAGTTTCATTAAACATCGACATCTGTAGTTGATGTTCCCTATTGAAGAGAGTCAAGCAGATAATGTATTGTATGGGTAGTATTATTTTTGACCTAGAGGTGATTTGAGTTCATTCCTACAGTTAAAACGTCGTGGGGGGAGGTCATGCCATACTTGAAACAGAGCAAAGTTATGTTTATCCCCGCTTTACTATTTTGAATGAATGTAGAAAATCTCATAATCTTTAAAATAACTTACAAAAACTTTTTCTTTTCATTTTTGTCTTCTGCTTGTTTGTTCAAATCATAAGATCCAGGACCAGGAAACTGACAATAGGAACAAAACAGTCATTTAGAAAAAAGAATTCCAAGCTTTAAATAATTAATAAACCAATAAAAATCAAATATTAATAAACCAATAAAAATCAAATAATTAATAAACCAATGAAAATCAAATAATTAATAAACTAATTAAAATAAAATAATTAAATACCAATAAAAATCAAATAATTAATAAACCAATGAAAATCAAATAATTAATAAACCAATGAAAATCAAATAACTAATAAACCAATGAAAATCAAATAATTAATAAACCAATGAAAATCAAATAATTAATAAACCAATGAAAATCAAATAATCAATAAACAAATGAAAATCAAATAATTAATAAACAAATGAAAATCAAATAATTAATAAACCAATGAAAATCAAATAATTAATAAACCAATGAAAATCAAATAATTAATAAACTAATGAAAATCAAATAATTAATAAACCAATTATTTGATAAACCATACTCCTTATCAGAGGCTGACTATACTAGAGTATTGGAGCAAAAATTTAATGGGCCCTCTTTCCTAATCCAGTTAATTGCCACATATAAATGCAAATTCCTCAAATTTTTAGTTTTGCACAGTCTGGAATCTGCCCGTATTTGTGTTTGGCGTGGCAGTCTGCATAGCCATGAGAAACACACACAAGGGGGCCTGAGTCAGTTGCCCCCCCAGGTCCAAGGTGATAGAGAAATACTTATTTGCTTACAGGATCAGGTTCAGCTGTGGTTAAACGTTTGGATTTGGATTTGAAAGGATAAGAAACAGCTTTTGAATTTCCTTCCACTAAACTGTAGTTCACTGAATATTGGCCTGAAAAATAAAATAGAAATACAATATTTTTTAGACAGAATATTTATAGAAAAATAAGTAGAGTAAAGCGAAATATAGAGATTTATTTAGAAAAAAGCTGATAAGTGTTATCAGCATAAAAACTTTTATAAACAATCAACAAAATTGAAATCCATATTTGAAGAAATGCAGTAAAGGTCAATCAAATTTAGTCATATTCAAGGCAGGTCAGATTGTTATTGTTGCTTTAAACAAAAATGTTCAATTAATCCAATTAGAGTCTAAGACTTAAAAGTCTTAGACTCTAATTCTTGTTTGTTTGATTTACAGCATATCCAGGGCGTTGCTTAGTGCCCCCCGCAACTGCCACTAAAGTCAGTGCCGTGCTTAGCCATATAGTGACCCTGATGCTGAATGCGCCTTGTGTCAAGTTGCACTCTATCAACATTCTCGAGGCTTCGATCAAAGACCATAATATCTACATTCTAATATAGATGTGTAGAGAGAGAAAACAGAGACAGACATATTTTATAATTAATTCTAATAATTTATATTATAGGTAATTTTTTGTATTACAAAAGTTCTGTGAAAGCCAAGGAGCCTTGCGGTCCCCAGGGAGCTTGTGGCCCCTGCCCCTGCAATTGCAGTGTCTGCAGGGGCCCTAAGCATGACCCTGACTAAAGTAAATAAGGAATCCTATTATCTAGGAAGTCAATTAATTCTTTTTTTTTTTTACTAAACATATCTATTTTTAATGCTTTTTTAAATACTAAATTCCTTTTTAATGCTCTTCTCTATTGTAGTTAACGAAGACTATTATATAGAAAGGCTGGTACTGCCTTTCTATATAATACATATATGTACATATGCAAATTTAGTTGTCTAAATCATTTTTTTAAATATAACTGTTATAACTTCTTTTTCTAAGAACTTCTACTTATAAACATTGTTTATTTATCTATTTTGTTTAATAAGTATTGTGCTTTTATTTTTAAAGAGCTTCAGGATGTAGGGTCTCAGGCAAGAGTGCCGTTTAAAGGGATAAATAGCCTTGACTCCTTTTTCACATAAAAGGAATGTTTTTTCTCTAATCACAGTTTTTATGTTATTATGAAAACAATCGGTATTTGAAAGTTAAGTTTTAAATAAGCAGAGCTTCTTTTTCAAAATTAAATAATATAAAACGTTTTTATTTCAACAACAACATAATTAAAAAAAATCTTTTTTTAATTTTAAACAAGAAAACAATTTAAACTTTTTTTTTTTAAATAAGAAAATAATACATAAACGTTTTTCTTTAATTTTTTTATTATTTTTTAAAAACTAATTGTTTATTTAAAATTGATAATTCTACTGGAAAAAGGTTTTCTATTTCATTAGTGGTTTAAATCTTTTTTTCTTGTTTAGAATTGTAAAAAAATACTTAAACAAGAAAACATGCAGAACTTTTTTTTTCGATTTTAGATTAGAAAAACGTTTTTAAATTATTTTCTCGTTTAAAAAAGTTTTATATTGTTGCCAGGTCACATACAAACTGATTCTCATAAGTATACAGATAAGTTGAATTCTATAAAGCTTATCAAAGTTGTCTCCCTTGAATTTTTTGTTAAGCCATTGATATCTCGGTTTCTATGTCCATTATATTTTCTTTCTATTAGTTTTTAGTTAAGACTGAAATACCAAGTTTCAAAAATATTTCTACACCTTTTTAAAGAAACTACAAATTCAATGTCCAAAAAGCGTTGTTTTTGTTTAAAGCAAGCTTATTTTCATGTAGTTACGTATGTAAGAAGGCTGTTGACTTTGTGTCTCCACTTAACCAATATACACGCTTTATCACTGATATTGAGAACTCTAACTATAAATTTAAGCAATCTTATTACTTAGATTAATATATATATATATATATATATATATATATATATATATATATATATATATATATAAATATATATATATGTGTGTG
>JAUZSX010327984.1:0-11225 GCA_034780655.1 Idiosepius hallami | reverse complement strand
TGAGTACAGTTATACTCGATCATGTTATTTTTAATTTATATAGAGAGAGAGAGAGAGAGAGAGAGAGAGAGAGAGAGAGAGAGAGAGAGAGAGAGAGAAATAAATAGAAATGGCATGGTGTTTTAATTTTGCAGTCCCTATAATAATCCATGATTATAACAGGAAAAGCAATAAAAACAATGATGATGACGATGATGTTGATGTGGACAACAATGTTGATGACAAAATTGTTTTAAGAGACTTGTTGTCACTCTAACTCATGAAAAAACACAATTTATATCTCCCCGTTATTCCCTATACTGATAATAATAATAATAATAATAATAATAATAATAATAATAATAATAATAGTAAGAAGAAGAAGAAGAAGAAGAAGAAGAAGAAGAAAAATGATAGTAATAATAATGATGATAATAATTATCATTAATTATTAATCTTTTTATGACAGACAAGGAATGCAAGAAATAAATATTTTAAGACTTTGTTGAAACCAAAATAATAAAAAATGCACTTTTGTTGTTGGTTGCACTTGTATAGGAATTTTTGTTATGATTGGTGGTCACTGCAACTTTGGAGAAGGCCACAGTTTGAGTGAGTGGGAAGTGTGAGTACTTTGTTTACTAATTGAAATAAGGGAAATTTCAACCAATATCCAAATGATGATGGCAAGGAGGGTAGGGATGTTGGAATTGAAATTCCCATCACCTTGCTGTCACTCTACTCTAGCCATATGAAATGCTACAGGTTGAAAAAAAAAACAGTGTGAAACAATGATGAAAAAGCAAAAACCATAAGAAATATTTACAATATCGACGACGATGATGATGATGATGATGATGTCGATGATTAGGTTGATGATGATGATCTTGTTGTTGAAGATAATGATGATGATGATGATGATGACAGTTATAATTGGCTAAATGTCGACCAGAATAAAGAAACGTGTTTCGAGGGTTGCTTTAACGCGCACGCGTGTTTGCAGATTTGGGGAAATGGACAAATTCAAAAGACAAATAAAAAAAAACACAAAAAAAGCAATCCACAATCAACAAGTAACAATAATCAATGTTTTGTTGTCCTGTGTTTTTTTTTTTTCAAAGATTTTTCATTGATATAAGGGGTGGTGGGGGTTGAGTGGATGCAAAAATGGATTTTAATAAAAGACAAAAGAAAAAAAAATATGTATTAGTGTGTGCAGGGCCTTGCTTAGCGCCCCCGCAGACCCCGCAATTGCAGGGGGTTCGCAAGCTTACGAGGGCCTGCAAGCAGACTCATTGGCTTCACAGATCTTTTGTAATGCAAAAATTTATCAAAATAATTGTTAGGATTAATTAGAAAATCATTATCACACTTGAAATATACATCTATGAATCCATCACTCTTTCGACCTGTCTCTCTCTCTATATATATATTTATATATGTATGTATATATATAGTCGAAGGCTCCAATATGTTGGCGAGGGGTCACTTGCCTTTTTAGGGTAAAGGGTCCTCAAGGCGCATTCTGCGACGAGGCCGCTAAGTGGCTAAGCACTGCCACTGCACTGAGTGTGTGTGTGAGAGAGCGTAGAAGAAAAAAAAGAGGAATAATAATGATAATTAATAATAATAATAATAATAATAATAATAATAATAATAATATGGTTTATGTGTTCCGACAATAAAAAACAAAACAAAGCAAAACAAGCCCAATATACTTACCTAGCATGGCCAACTGCAGGGCATAGCAATTATGTTGACGTACGGATTCTCTCATAGAAGGGTGCGTCAATTCGGAATAACACCGTTTTTGTGACATCTTGGCTTCCGTTTCTTGTAAACTATTTTCAATATGATACATATGAATATATATATAAATATATATATATATATATGAATATTTATATATAAATATATATAAATATTTATATAAATATATTTATTTATATAAATAAATCCAAGCCTCTCTGTATGCGTGTGTGTGCGTGTTGTATTGTTATTGTTTTGAATAAGCACGTTTTACTACTAACGTTGATGTCTATACTGTCATAGCCTCTTTTTGCATATGACAAGTTTGTATTCTTAAAAAATCAACAGACGATGATCCATGTATGAAAAAGCACTTTTTAGTGTCCTCCTGGTAATTAGGCCCTTTTTACGAGAGATATTACAATGTAATTATATGTATGTATCTTTTGTTTTTCTCTTATCTCTTTGATGATTGCTTTATTTTTGCTTTTAAACACATACACACACACTCTTTCTGTGTGTCTCTCTCACTATATAAGTATATATATTTATATATATATATATGTATATATATATACATATATATATATATTAATATCTATACACATATATCTATATAGCTATATATGTGTATATATATTTAATATATATATATATATATTTATATATATATATGTTTCTATCTTGCAAATCTTTCTCACTCACATGCACTCAATCATCATTTGCTCGTCCGTTCGCTCGTTCCCTTGCTTCTTCGTTTGCTTTGGTAAATTTCCTTTCTTTCTTTTTTTCCTTTTTACTCGCTTTCATTTCTTCCGTTCTTGCCGTCCTTCTTTCCCGCCTTCCGTATGCACTTTCAACTCAATCTTGCTATGTGCGTTTTCTCTCTTTCTTCTTCTCTTTCTCTCACTTTCTCTACTTAACATACACCACCCCCACATATTTACCACCCTAATACCTTTTCTCTTCCTCTCCCCCTTCTATTTTTCTCACTTACCCTCAAACCTGTGCGCTTTCTTTTTTTATTACTTTCTCGAGCGTACATTTCTCTCTGTCGCATTGGCTCAACTTCGTTACGACTCTCTCTGTGTGCCAGCCACTCATTCTCTGTAGACTCCTCCCTCAACGCCACCTCTTTATCTCCTTCTCTCGAAGCTTTATATCTTAGACAATCGCCATTACCTTGCAGAGATATATTAATTTTGCATTCAGCTAAAAAGAGTTTTACTGGAAACTTAAATTGTCTTCATTTTTTCATGTTCATTCATTTCAGGTAACAACATTTGTATATTCATATATTTCTTTGTATTAACGATTTTTAGAATAACAGTATTTACAAAATTCAATTCATGACAAATAAAGTTACTTAATTCATACCTTTACCAGGTGTATTAAAAGAAAACAAACCAAATGGACCAACAAAAATCAAACTGATTCAATGGATTAAGACAGTGCATTTGCTGGATTGTTCAACATTCAAATAGAAAATGCTCAATTTACTAAGCAACCAGAAAGGGTTAAGTCACCGAACAGCCACAGAAGAACAGAACAAAAATATATCCCTCTGAGAGTCTATGGTCATTTTCTATCATAAGCAGAATCATTTAGATAAAAAATACTTTTTGAATCTTAAAATAAAAAGAAAACTTTTTGAAAAGCAAAATGAAAAGTGTTCACAGAATTATCTCCCTTAGAAACGTTTAATCCGTTTGATGTTTTATTTTCTTGGCATTCTCGGGTTCCGGGTTTGTTTTAAAGGAATTCTCGCTCTCTTTCACAGAGGTGGCTTTTCTCTCCACGATCTTCTTCATACAAATAGTGGTTTATCATCTGGTGCCCGAGGTAATGTGGAAAGAAAATCTCGAAGATATCAGCTAACTTCCTGCTGCAACAATCTAAAACAACATTAAATTGTCCTCGTGTCTTATTATGTTTTGTACTCGACAAGTCATTTAGTTTCAACTTGCATAAAAATTCCTTGGTTTTGGGAAATGATGCAATTTTCATGTAATTGTCGTGAGTAACATCATGTTCACTGAGTATAACTTAGCAGATAGGAGAGTCAAAATTTAAATTTAAGGCACTCAATTTATTACAGTGTACCCAGCAGAAGTCTTTTCATTGAAGTAACAGTAACACTAAACAATTAAATCGTGAGGAAAATCAGTGACAAATCACGGGCAGGACAGTTCGTGTGTCGAATCTGAGATTACAAATTTATTGTCGAGTTTAACAGTAGGGTCACTGCAAAGGCATTAGTGGTTTAGTAAAAGGGTGCGTTAAGAGAGGTTGTGGATGATATTGTCAGCAATTGTAAACATCAACTAACCAAGCCTGAGAAGACGGAGCTGAACAAAGGTCTTGAGTTTGTAGATTTCATAATTAGATTTGATAACCTACATCGAGGCTGTGACATTGGATATACCTAAAGCTCAGGTATATGTGCTAAAATTAGAAGTGAAACAAGAACCAGAAAAATCAAACCCACCAAGAAAGAATATATTAAGTAAGGAAGAATTGGCCATTAATCCAGATGAACGACATGAAAACATAATAATGTTACCCCCAGACAAAGTTAACGCGACTGTGGAGAGAGATAATATTAAATAAACAAATTGACAAACCTAATTGAAAGTTCATGCTACAATGAAGTGAAAGTGAATAAAACTTTAAAGATCAAATAGAAACTGTCATAAACCCTAAGCAAGAACACAGAGGATATCTTAAAATGAAACATTGATAATTAGTTCGATACTATAGCAATTTCCCTCACATATACGACCAACCTAAAATTTATAAATATGGTATTTCGCTAAGGCCCATAAATGTCATGTACTGTGGCGCTTCCTTATGAATATGGTAACCCCATTAACAGGCCAATGATCATGGCATATTAATAACACCTTTAACTTAATGAAAAGGGTTATTAATGACCTGATTGACCCCAACCAGATGGCGAGTTTAGTTAAGAATGTATCCACTGATGTTACGAAATAATTTGGTAAATGAAGCTCCTTAGAAGAAGGTACGTCTCCCAGATAATCTGATGGTGGTGTTGAACTTCACGAGGGGTCTGATATACATTGGGACGAAATTATTCGATATATGATGAATATTTTTATATGTTATTATCTCACACACTTGCATAAAGAGAATAAAAATCAAATTATAAATATAAAGCAATTAACTAGTGATGAATAATGTTGCCCGTAAAGTCAACATAATTACTCTAAAGAGATTTTACATAGAAAAGTATGAGATTGCTAGCATAAAAATATTTGATATACAATATTAAAGAGATGTGTAAGGCAAGATCCAATTGTTTTATTTATTTTTAAAATACTTTTTTGTATAAGAACAGACTATAGAATTTCCGGAAGAAGATTCTAGATGTCCATCAGTGTGTTAAAGGTTACATGTTCAATAATAAGGAAATGGAAGACACCTATCCACTGTCATTATTTTACAAGTAACCCCACCCTCAGAAAATATTGTATCGGATATAAAATAAATTAATCAGAACTGTTTCAGGTAATTCTCAAGAAAAGAATCGTTTCAACAATTCTCGAGAAAAGAATTGTTACAACAACTAGAAACAGTTGGAATTAAAACTGCCATTAGTACATTGAGTAATGCACGATGACAACGGGGCTTAAGTGATATACAATGAGGAAAGCACGTCTTATTGCAAACACGGCTTAAATATTCAAACAATGTCTTTTTGAAAACTACAACTTTTTAGAATAACGATATTTTGTCTGATCAGACAAAAATTGAGTTATTTAATCACAATTACAGACGTCAGGACTTTAGAGAGCAGATGGAAGAATTCGAACCATGGTACATTGTCCTAACTATGAAGTTCTTGAAAGGAAATGTATAAGGATTAGAATGCTTTTCTTTCGGTCGCACGTGCATACTTCATATAATAAAAGAAAGTGTAAATGGTACCATTTATCTGGATATTTTAGAAGAAAATCTATAGAATTTTGTTAAAATGTTAAACTTGGGTTCAAACTTGGTATTCGAACAGGATAATGATCCGGAGCGTTCAGCAAAAGTGAAGAAAAACATAATGTAAATGTTTTGCCCTCGTCTAGCCATTCACCTGGTTTTAACCCAATTAAAAATTTGTGGAGAGAGCTGAAAGTCAGAAGAAACAAAAGAAAGCCCAGAACTTTGAAAGATTTGAGACTTATTTTTTAAAGTGGGATGGCCAAAATTTCCTATCAAAATGTGCCACAACATAATTTCGAAATATTAAGAACGCTTAAATACGGTGATAAGCAATAAAGGATATGCAACAAAATATTAGATATATATTTATTATTGTTTATTGAATAATGTTTATTCTAGAAATTTAATACTTAAAAAAAAATTTTTTTAGAGTAATTATGTTGACTTTTCAGACAACTTTGCACTCGCCTTGATAAAAGATTTATAATGGTATAATTTGGTTTTGATTCTCTTTTAGAGTGTGCGTGAAATAAAACTAAAAATATTCAGCTTGTATCTAATACTTTTGTTCTCGTTGTAAATCGAAAAGAGGAGGGTTTAGGTATTGGATCGCCCCTACCCCTGATATTGTTAAATATATGATATTTACTAAGTCGAGCACAAACCCAAGTTAGGCACAAGGCCATTTTTACGTGTCCCTTATATACCTGGGATTTTGTAGTCAATGTTATCCTTCACCTTGATGAGTTGCTCTCCTGAGTTGACGAGGCTCATCTACCCGGGGTAGCTAAAGATAAAGGCAATGGTTTTGATAGGGATTTAAACTAGTGTAATAAGATTCCAGAGCCCAAACGTTTACCTCTCTCTGCCCACTCCACCTTTGATGCCCATATGTATTGCTAAATATATGCATGGAATGCTTTGAAGAAAGGAAATTAAAATCAACACTCACTAAAGGTAAAAACAAGGCTTAGATATGTAGCTGACACATTTGTTTCTTCGTACAGTAGATGTTCAACTTTTAGTGGATCCCATGAATTCAATTCCATTGTCAATATATTTCCTCATAAAAAAAGGAACAAAATAACACATGGCCTTTCCTAAATGTGTTAATTATGTACACAGAGCAACGATGTAAAATATCAATATATTGAAAGTCAAACATCACTAGACAGTACCTTAAATTCAGCTCACACTATATATTCAATGCAAAGAAGGTATTATGTTTTGGTGACTAGCACATTGATCAAAAGCCATTGGTTGTAAATCATGCATATACATAGCAGGATTAAAAAAAACATTAGGAAGACCCTTCTTTGTAATAATTACATGATTCACATAACATCAACTCCGACATGTTTAGAAAGAAGTGCAAAAGAATGCGGAAAAACCTACTACACAATGTCTATCAAATGCAAAATACAAGGCAGTAATCCGAAGTAACTCAGATAAGAGAGGAGCATTGAACTTTAAAAGGTTTTAAACAAGCAGCGACTGTGTTTGTTACAAATAACCATCAAAGCAGGTCAAGGATGGCCCTGTATACTATATGGTAATTTATAAAAAATTAAGCTGGTTCAGAATATATGTATATTTATATATCAAATAATAATTCACTTTGATAAAGAAAGAAATCGCAGAATTTTCAACAGACACAGGAGTACTGGACGCCCGTTTCGACTTTGTTAAGTCTCATCAGCAGTACATACCTATATCCCACTCGGGATCGAACCAACGACCTGCAGCTAAAAGTGCAAGTACTCTACCCCTAGACCACGGTCCGTCATGTTGGAAAATCAACAATAACTTTTTCTATCAAGATATAGCGCGGCTGAATTACACATTGTGACTTGTTGAATCAACTGATCCACTTTCAGAGGACACGCGTAGGCTCATAAAAAATAACTAATAATAAAAAACTACAAAGCTGTAAACAACCTAAATTAAACAAATAAAATCAGTTCACGGCATTAAATGACCCAATGAGAGTCGATATACTGGTTAAATAAACTAACCAACTAACAACTCTTGCTTGGCAAACGTAGAGCCAACTCACAGAATGGGTTTCATAGCCGTTTTTGTATTCGCCTGGTAGGGTGGTTAGCTCTGCGTAGGTTAGCCAGCTGATACTTGGCACCCTGCTGTCACACTGTTATTGTACCTGATATTACCAAATGTTCATCCATCTTAGCACTGAAAAGTCTCTACATTGCTTAACTTCAATGATTTAGCAGGAGCAGTGTCTCTAGCGTGATTCGACCATACATTGAAATAATTGGGGTTTCAAAAAAGTTTTGGGACTGATTTGTGATTTGGGTATCAGGATAGGATTCAGAGTCTAAAAAGAATGATTAGGATCAGAATCCAATTTGGGTCACTTTCGGTGTTGTGGTCGGGTCCAGGTTTTAGTGTGAAGCTCATGGTCAGGGGTTGGCGTTAAGCTTGGTTTCAGGGTATGGTTTAGTTAAAGGAATGTGATCGTGAGCAGTGTAGGGAAAGGGGGAAGGGATTAGCTATGAGTTAGGGTCAAGCTCAGAGTAAGCTTTTGGATCAGGGGTGAAACAGTTTTTCTTTTTGCTCTTCTTTTATTTTGATTTTTTTCTTTCTTTTTCTCCTTCTTTCCTTTTTCTTTTCTTCTTCTCTCGTTTTTTCTTTTCATTTTTTTCTTACCATTTATTTGCTATGTATTTATATTCTTTGTATCTGCGGTTACTCACTATTAACCTCGACCAGCACCACCAAACGATTCTCTTCATCCTCTTTTTCTTCCTCCAACTCCTCCTTTTTCTTACCATCATCAACATCATCGTCATTATCACCTGATAGAAAATAACCATCACCACCACCACCATCCCCATCTTCTCTAGCTCCTCCTCCAGTAATAACCCCTCCGCCCCCCGTATTTATGTTATTCATTTACCGTCTCATTTTCAAAAGCCATGGCTGCTGCTAACGAGATCAGACCAGATAACACAAATCCACGAACCCAACAACAACAACAATAACAATGAAAAAATCAGCACTGGAAATTCTAACAATTCTAACAGTAGTTAAAATAGTAATGAAAATAATGTTTACCATGTGATTGAATAATATAACAAATGTAAGTGTATTGATTATATTACATTTTCAGTAATGATAATGATAAAATAATGATAATAATAATAATAGTAATAATAATAATAATAATAATAAGGTTGGATATTTGAAGTGGACAGAGAGATGTGAAGACCCAAGAAAATGTTGCACCTTACAGTCTTTGCGGCGCGGAGCCTGCATTAGCTCAGTGGAAACTTGTTGCTACTCTGATTCCAGTAAAAACCTGTCGTTACTAGGAGTGCAAGTCCCTAGGAATTGGTGTGAGATCCAACAACAACAGTAACAACAACAACAACAACAACAACAACGATAATAATGATAATAATAATAATAATAATAATAATTATAATAATAATAATGATAGTATTAATATAAACAATAATAAACAGGAATTAGCAACAGTAACAACAACAACAACAACAACGATAATAATGATAATAATAATAATAATAATAATAATGATAATAATAATAATGATAGTATTAATATAAACAATAATAAACAGGAATTAGCAAATGAACCAATAGAAATAAAGAAGATGAAAACGAGAGGAACACCAATCATGACTTGTCGTTTGAACCAACGGCAAAATAAACATTTTACAAACCACTGCACTTATAAGGACGGCGAAGATAACCAGAAAAGTACTGGAACCCGGAAACTGAAATCAGACAGGATAAAAGTGTCTAAGTAAATAAATAATTGCACTGAAAAATGTATGCATGAAAATTAGTATGGGTAAGATTAAACTTAGAAAAGTTAAACAGCCTGCTATTGAAACTTGAAAAGAAAAAGTACAAGGTGTTCTATTGAAGCAATAAGACTTTTTTAAGATTCAGCATATTATATACAAATTCTTAATGCTGCAATAATTTAAGCAAATCACACATCGAAGCTTATGCAAAGATGGTTTGGTGACAACAGAATAAATGCTATGAAGTGGCCCTGGCAGTCACCCAACTGAACCCCTATTCGATGATATCCTTAAAGTATTAGGGATCTAAAGAATTTCTACATAGACAAGTAGTGCCATATCTCACCTGAAATGTGTAGGCAATTCGTCATAAACTATGACCGAACTTTAAGAGCTGTAAAACACATGCTCAGAAAAAGGATTTACAATCGAATATTTATTTAAGTGAAATATTAAGGTTTCAGACAAAAATTAAAATGTTTAAAAAATAAGTGTAAAAACATCAGGTTGCAGATTTAGTCACAAAACATTGATACGTGTTTTGACACAAAAAATATCATTTATTTGTACCAGAATTGAAATTAATATTGTTGAAACACATAAAATATTATTCAATTTTTTTTTATTTTCACGATAGCATAGATTGTTATTAATTTGATCCTGGAAAATAAGCTAAAACAGAATAAAAATGGTTTAAACAAAGAATTTTTGTGAAACAAGTAGAAGTTGATTTAATTTGGTGTTTATTTTTTAATAAAAAAGGGTTATTTTTACAGATGCCTGTGGAGAATGGTTTTTAATTGTGATATTTAGCACGCTTCAACATGTATCCTACTTTTGTTTTTATTTTCATTATGGTGTTTTTACAATAAATTACAATCTAGTTAAATTCGATAAGAATTTAACATTTATAAATATTACCTAATGTATTACGTCTGCAGTTGATGTTCCTCATCTTTTAAAATTTTTGGATGTTTTTCCTAACATCCGTCGGAGATTCCTTTGGGGACTCCACATGTTTCCAGATTACCCAAGAGCTTTCGGGCCTATGTAGGGCTAGGGGAGATATTTATGGGGATTATTTACCAGCTAAAATAAAAAAATAAAATGTATACAATGTTTGGAATGAGTCTACGAGATATATCTATGTATTTTTTTATTGTCCGCGCTTTTGCTAAAAGTAAGTAAAAATTTGCATAAGCATGGGTTTATTATTTTTTGTGGAATGATTTTAATTAGTTTTGTTTAGTTTATTGGTCAAGAAATTTTGTTTAGTTTATTGGTCAAGAAATTTTCGGCTTCAAAAATAAAAGATGGGAAACTATGGATCCTAAAATGATAACTTCATTTTGTCTTTTTTATTGAAAGATTTTTCTGTCAAACTCATCACAATTTACCAATTTTTTTCCTTATTCGTTTTTTATTTTATTTTTGTTCTCCTTTCTTTCTTTTGTTTTCTTTTCATTTTCTTGTTTATTTTATTTTTCTCTTTTCATTTTTTTCTTTTTTCGGTTTATTTTTTTTTCGTTTTTCGTTTTTCTTTCTTCCGATTTTATTCTCATTATTTTAATTTTTCCTTTCATTTCAGGTTTCATTTTATCTTCTTTTCTCTGATGAGAATAATGTTTTCCTCTAATGAGAATACTGTTTTCCTCATCTTTATAGTATTCTGCTTTTTAAGGGTCGTAGACAAAGACCTTATTGTATATTTGCACGGAAAAACAGTATGTATGTGCGTATATATATA
>JAUZSX010327963.1:0-10000 GCA_034780655.1 Idiosepius hallami | reverse complement strand
TTAAGGTGGCAGTTAATTCGGGACCAGGATCAAGGATAACGATTCGAAACTTTAAGACTCATGCTGCTACAAAATCTCGAAATTTTTTAAGTTATGTGAGCAAAAGTTAGACAATAGAGAATAGTCATTTTTTTTTAAAGGATTTAGTGTTTTACGGTGGTATCTTCTTTTAGCTGAATTTATTCTCATTGATTTTATTAAATTAAGAAATTATATGAAATGTAAATATCTTTCTTTTCCACTTTAAGTTTGACAAATTTCTAATTCTGAAGGACATGGATTTAATCCTGATATTAGATAAAAATACTTATATACGTAATATATACATTGACATATCACGTGAACACATTTTTACTTAAATGTAAACAGTTAACTCCCACAGAATACATAAAGGCATCAGTTATTAGTTCCAATACATCTTTAAGGTTCTATAAGATGGTCTTCATAGTCAAGTGATATCTGAAGGAAGGCAGAAGAGGTCATCTGACGAAACTTTTATAAGATAACACTGAAAATGAGAGTAGATGTCCAAATAACATGAATAAAGATAAGTCTGATATAAGGAAAGGTTCTGTCTGATTTTTTTCTTTTTTTCCATTTCTTATATTGAAATATTTGGCTCTTATTAAAACCTGCAAAGTGAACAAGAAGATCTCGTCCTAGACAGAGGAATCGATCTTAATAGACACTTTTTCAACAATTATCTGCTCTAATCAAACATTATTTGGTTGGGGTTTTCTATTTTATTCACATCTCTTTCTTTCCTGATTTAGTTGGCCTCTGGAGTCATCCTGTCTATTTCTGTATGATAAAAAATGGAAAGTAGCAGACCCAAGGACAAATACAAAGATCCAATGTCAAAATCCATTTTTGTTACTCACTTATATATTTTTAGACGGGTGAATTAATGTTGGATATATTTGCAACTTTGGTCATGACTATACCTAACAATTATCATGAGGATCATTTTGATAAATAAAGTAATTTGTGTGAATTTTTTGCTTAAGGATGAATACTGATTTAGAGTATTTGGATAATTCACACAATTATTTATGTACTAGAAGTATTGTACGGCTTTATCCAAGCACCCTAGACTTGTAACTTAGAAACACTATTATATTCGAAATCAGTAAATGCTTTTTTATACGAAATTTATTTCTAATTCTCTTTTTATACTAAATTAATTTCTAATGTTTTTTTTAAGTTTTTAATGCTTTTTTCAAAATCATTAGAAAGATATTTAGTATAAAAAAATGGAAGTGTTTTTTTATACTAAAATTCTTTTCTAATTTTTTTATACTAAATTTATTTTTACTGCCTTTTCTACTAAATTCATTTATAATGATTTTTTCATCTATGAAGATTCATTTATGAAGATGTACCGAATGTAGCTAAGGAAGCCTATTATATAGAAAGGCATTACCGTACTTATGTAAATTTTAGCGGTGTAAATCATTTTAAAAAAAATCTATTGTAGTTTCTTTTTCTGAAAAGCTCTACGAATAAAGAGGATTAAAAAACTATTACGGTTTTATTTTGTAAAGAACTGCAGGGTGTAGGATCTCATGCAAACTATTTTTCATGAATATATTAAAAGATAACAGTTTTTGAAAACTCACACGTGTATTAATATATTCATTGTTATACATACACCTTCAAAAGTTTATCGTCTAAATCAGTTGAGTATATAAAATTGCTAAATGATCCAATTATTCAATTGAATAAGCAACAATTCTCGATTTAATTTAACCCTAATTAGTTATTCATAATTGCCAACTCTTGCAAGAACTTAATCTTGAATATATTATACCTATATTAATTGACAGTAAAGGCTCATATATAACTAAAAAACATTCTATAATGAGTTTCTCGTGAATGGTTTATGCCTATAATATAATAAATGTTCTGATATAAAAAAACAATTTGAATTGCATTGGTTTCAATCGAATAAATAGGTAATTTTCTAAAAAAAATGAAAATAAGTTTACAACTCGTTTTTAGATTCAAAGTGGATTCCTGCCTCTAAAACATGACTAAGATAGTAAACATTCATGTCTGACAATGGTTCCATTTATTAATGATATTTTTCAAATAAAATTCGCTTACCAAATTTATGGAAATTGGGATTACATTATACTTTTATGTTAGTATTTCCGAAACCAACATAAATGGGTATTTCCAATTCCATTATTTTTATTCTAAAGTTATACAGTAAAGAATAAACAAAATTCAATATGATTTATCTAAAAGTGAAATATAGGTATATAAGAAGTAAAACTACATGTTCGCTATAATTACAATTATTCATATCTGATATTATTTTTATCTCTTAAATCAATGAAAATAGCACATACTACAAATGTGTTAAGAAGATGAAATTGAGGAATTTTGAATGCATTGTAAATTCATTCTGATTGTTAAATTAAAATTCATACCTATTGCATTTTATATGAACAATCCGTTTTTCTGTCGCTTATGTATTTCTATATTGTAAGTATAATAATATCGGTCCTTTATCGATTTGTAAAAAGATTATATTTCCAATGAATAAAAATACGTTGAGGAAAAAAATATAATTCCTTAAAATAAAAGCATTATGAAGCATGCTCTTAAAATAGACTTAAGTCGCCCTCTAAAAGAACGATTTATTGTCTGTGTGTCCTCATTTATGTTCGTGGATATTTCTTGAGGTGGAAGATTGTTACTCTGTTATTACTAATATTACACTAATTACACTAATATCGAAGATTTATTACAAAATGAATTATTAATGCCCTAAAATTTTAATCTCTTGGTTGCATATTTACGATGAAAGACTAAGAAAGCGACTTGTTAGAGAAAGGCTTCATTGAATTACTTCTATAAATATATTTAACCGATCAAAATTCACTGGTGGCTGTTTAACGTAAATAAAGCGGGAGCAGTTAATGTCAGCACATTTCGTAAATGGAATCATCGATTTCCGAGTGACAACAGATTCAGAAAGGTGCTGCATATATTGATTGCATCCATCCATCTTTAACTATAATGGATAAACGCGTCCCGTGTTGATTCTCTAGCTGCAACAGCAGCAGTGAAATGGCTTATCTAGGGCGCAAAGCCTGGGCAAAGGTTTTTTTTTGGGGGGGTCTCTGTTTCTGCCCATTCCTCAGTACACCCCTCTCGGCTTTGCCGGCGGAAATCCAAAGGAAAGCAGAGCATTATGTTTGGTACCAAGTTGGCAACAGTAGTTACCAAAATGAGCTGAGTACAGTTTAGGACCGTCTTAGGGATTCCAACTCCGGCTTTTCTTTTAGGTGCACATATAAATAGATAAATTCTTTGGCAATTTATCATTCTGAATTAAAAGTTAAAAAATAAGAGACATTACTTTTGTGCGAGTCAATATAATATACAAAAATTGGTAATAACCATTGCAGCAAATTGATTTATATTTAAATATATTTGATAATTTTTTAAAACAAGAATCTGAAAAAACAAGAGTATAATAAAGTTTGTTTCAATATACACTGAATGGTATAAACAAGCTATGTTGAATTATTTATTTTTTGTTAAGAAACCTAGGGATACTTATAGATGTGGAAAGCTGGTTCTGTTTTTGAACTTTTCTCATCTCTGTTTACCTTTCCAATTTTGAAGCAGCTAGGTCTGATGTCTTAAATTTGGAACTTCTAAATTGCCTTATTTCGAATGTTTGTCAGTCTCTTTATTTATTGCATAATAATAACTCTGAGATTTTCAAACCGCCAAATTGAATGACAGCTTAAAGAGCAATTTGATCGTTTAAAACGAAAGGTTTATTGGGTGGTAAGATCGTACTGCAAGGTATTTAAAATTGATCCACATAATTCTTGAGGCTCAATTTTGAATTCCTGGCTCAGAGTTGTCTGATTTATATTTATCATATACCACAATAGCAGCAAGAATAGCATTATATGGAAAAGTAGTGTTAGTAGTATAGAATTTGCGATTAGAAGAAAGAAATGATGGTAATGGTAATGATACAGGGACCAGAAAATTAGATATTATCACTAGCCAAAAATTCGTGGAGTGAATGTTTAGCGTTACACCCCAACTATTCTGACCCAAGGGTAAGACATCTTCGACCATTGATGAACTACATCTTCCTACCCATCTTCACAAATACCATCATTTTGCTGTTGGAGTTATCTTCACTACATGGAATCGATACGTCTCTGCACCATAATATTACTTACTACCAATAACGTCGCCAGCTACAATAAGCTGATTCCACCTCAAACAGAAGTATAAAGGCCTGCTGTATAGCTGTTGTAATTTCTTAGTGCTACTAGATAAAATTATTCAATTTATGATATCTATTTTCTGTTTCATTTTCCTTTTAGTAATATTTTCTATTTCTTAGGATTTTATCCATTTGATCTATTTCTTTCTCTTCTGGTAATAATGAAAGATATTTTTGTGTAAAGTGTTTATCCTCTAAAGTCCTTGATTTCTAAAACTTCCTTAGTAATTTCATTAACCTGGAATGTTCAGTATACAGATAAATATCTTCACAATTCTCGAATATTCATGTGATGTCCAGTGTTTTAAAGTCAGGCCACTTCAGTTAAACACTCACCCACTAATAATGAGTTGCCTTCTCAGAGATTTTCAACGTAACAAATAATTTTTCCATAATAAATCCTTAAACACTCTCAAAAAATCTTTGATATAACATTTTTTAACAATGAGAAATATTGTAAACGGTAACCCATGTATCTATTGAATCAGTCACATTCCCGATTAGGTAGAATATAAATTCTCGAATGACAAGTTTTGGCGTGAACTTTCTTTTTTTTTAAATTTATTCTTGACGTTGAGCACATTACAGTATTAGAATTGTTTTAGAGATCTGGAATATTTGTCAAAAATAGTATTTCAAAAACAAGCTGAAGAAAAATATGCAATTAATTAAAAGCAAAAATTATTTGCATAAAGTAAAAACCCAGTCACGATTATAATAGAGATACTCCTTAAATGTTTAAACCATTTTGGCTGTGGTCCCCATATTATATATCACTCTAGATATTTTTTTCGTATGACCTATACTGAATATGGAAAAATAGGCAAACAAATGCTAATAGTTCCCTGGAAGTCATACTATTTTATGTGAATATTTTTAAAAAGATAATTGATGAAATAATTGATAAAATCTCAAACGGTGCAGTAAATATGGCAGAAGTGAATTCAAAGCTGGATTGTAATTGATCAATTTTTTTTTAACAAAGCTGACCAAAATTTAATCATCCAATTTATGGATTATGATTGAAATCATGAAAAAATTAATGCAATCAATTTTCCATAGGAAAAAAAGAAGGAAAAGAATTATTATGATTTATAGATAATCTTGTTAAAAAATACTCCCAACATTAATAAAAGTGATTCTATCTGTTTTTCATCGGCAAGAAAAATTGAACAAATGCAATATTTTAGACAATATAGTTATATGTGGGAAGAGATAGATAATTCATTTATGAAAAGTAAATAGTCCGTAGTAACATAAAAGTATTAATAAGTTAATGGGTTGTAAAACAAAAAGAACAAAGACGTAAAAGAAAGTATATGATATAAAAACAAGTAAATAATGTAAATCGATTTGCTGTGCAAACAGTGGATTTGAAGGGTCAAATCAAATAGCATAAAACATGGCCTTAAACAAGAGAATAAGAGAAAGAATGAGACTAGAATAGTTAATATAATATTTTTATTATTATTTTTTCAAATTAAACAAACTAATACATAAATATATCATTATTATTTTTAATTCTATTACATAATATTTTGTGTGTGTATCGCTGAATAGCAATTTATTTATCCACTAAGTTAATTAATACCAGGCAAATTATTTCAACGCCATTATTTTTATATTGTTTAATTTTGTCATTAAACAATTCTGTTTATAATGTAACCGATAATCATAAAAGATAATCACTCGTTATTGAGCACAACAGGCTTGAACTATTTTAACCAACTTCTAAAAAATTTTCATTGTTTGTAAGATGTTTTGCTAATTCTCAAAAAACAATTTAAGCTGGATGAATATTTTGAAAAACATGCAAAATTCTATTATTAGTTAATGATAGTTATGGCTTAAACCAGTACAAATTCCAGTCTGTGACATAGTCAAAGAATAGTTCCAGACAAGTCTATTTTCAGAATTTCAAATATGCTCCGTCACTGTCTTCATTGATTTGGTTGGATTCCATTCAAGAACGCGCCAACCTTTAAATCAATGAGGAACATTATTTCCTAAAGCCAATATACTGTTGTATCTCGTCAGAGGCCACAAGTAGTGGACAACTTAAGCAGCAATGGAATTGAAACGAGTCACAAACAGGAAGCAATTCCTTTCGAAGTCTTTAATTTCACATGATGTGTAAAATAGAATTAAAATTTTCAGACTTGAACCAAATTGTTTGCGTAACATTTTGTTAAAGCTATTTAAAGAGAAGACCTTACAGTCACCCAAAAGAAAGCGTAGATGAATAACTAAATGTATGATTCGAGTTATTTGAATCAGACAGTTTTATGTTTACATCAAATTCACGATCCCATTTCTATTTCCCTTTTTTGATTTTCTTTCTTGTAATATAAAAACTACAGACATGTTGAGCATATTGCAATTTTAAACAATACAAAGGATTGTTCAAAATCCAAACCTTACAATTATTTCAATACCAGTAAAATAGATCAAAGAGGATTGCTAATTACATTTTTATAATAACTGAAAAATCAGCATTAAATTGAAATGTGTTAAGCTATTTCCTAAAGATAAAAATTGTTTGTCTAAGAACTATGAGATGTTTAATATAAAGATAGAATAAATACCTTTTAAAAAGTATGAATGGAAGTCTATTTCGTACTTTTCCATATATAAGTGATGGGCTGTCGTAAAATTATTTATTAGTAAACATATGAACTCTTATTCAAATATTTCATCTATAAATATATTTCTAATGAACGACTCAAACTTTCACATTTTTATCAAATAATTTACTAACAAGTATTTTTAACTGAAATATGTTTAAATAAAATTGAAACTGCTTTTTTTATTCAGTGCAACATGGTAATTATTTCTTGGTTGAAACAAGAAGAACGAAATAACAATTACTGAATTTATGCGTGTGTTTCAATTTTTTTTAGTTTGATAACTGTTATTTGCACGTAGAACTAACCGAAAACGTGACGCAAGCTTGATCAAAAGCCACGAAGATTATGGTTCCAAATAAAAACATTCGTAAGCCACGTATCTTTAGTTTGTTAGAGACATGTGAAAAGGTTTATTAATTGTTTGTATAATTATTTTACTAGTAAAGTAATGATTGATGCTCGAACGTTGTGTTGAGCAGGACCACATGGCTATTTGGAACTACTCTAATTACCACGTCGCAACATACACCTGTATACTCAAAACCTATCATTGTATAGGGTTACTCATTATTGTAATATTATGGAGGTGGGGGAGATAGATGAATAAGTGTTGGGTTTTCGTAAGCATTTGGGAGTGATTTTTTTAATGACACAAGTTGCACTATTTAATCCATAACTGTATGGAAGATGGGGATTCATACCTTTTCCAAGAAGTATTAGCCGACATGTAAACGTAGACGAAACAACTTGGATCCCAACCCGCATACTCCAGTTCCGAAGTTCAATTGCCTATCCCCTAGGCCACGTTAACCGCCCCACCGAATAGATGTGTACTTGTTCTAATTATATTCAATTATTGGAAAGGTTTGACCTAGATTTAAACAAAACTTGGCACGGTCATTTGCATGCTATGAATAACAAACATAGCCATTTTTGTTCAACTACTAAAATCAATCTCATCACTGCAAATCTAGTGTATAAACAGAGAAAAAACATTTAATCGGTAATTGCACGACTTTCCCAAAAACTTTGTATATTTTTGTATCATTTCCTTTTTTCCCGTCTGATCCAAAATATCCTTGTTTGAAACACGTATTAAGCAAGTTAACGTTCAATAATGATCGATTTTTGTTTAGAGATATCATTCCATGCAAATCCGTAAATCGATTATATTTACTAGATAATTATTTTGACATTCTAATAATGTTCTTTGATCTTTATTGATTTTTATCTTATTTGTTGGGAAGCAAAATTCTATGAGGCAAAAGTTTAAATGTAATGTTTATAGTAAATACAAATAGAATGATTGTTTACTTATCAAATCACATTAGAGACTAATTCCGAAATTTTCATCCTCAATTTATGGCTAAAGGCAAACGTTTTTGTTTTTTGTTTTTCAGTCTTACAAAAATGATTTTTTTTAGAATATTTGATAATGTGTTCAAATGTCTATTTGCTAAACAGAATTTTTGTTATCAAATTAGAAATAAATCCATATGAAGATTTAAAACTAGAATGAATTGTTAACAATCCTGGAAATTTGTGATGAGGTCTAGCATGGAAAAAGTATCGCTGGGAAAATTTTTCAATTACAGTTGACCAAAGAACCAATTGTGATTTATATAAAAATTCATATTAAATATTTTTTTCTCAACTACAGTTAAAATTGTCTTCAAAAGATCATTATTTTTGCTAAATAAATATTTGATCAAATACTGAAATTGATTTATTTAATTTATATTGTTATTAGTAATAGTTAAAAGTTGGTCAACTGATAAAGTTGGGTGAGGAGAGGTCCTCCTGCTCAACAATAACAACTGAAAAAGTTTTATTATTCAAACTAAAAACAATTGTTCTCACAACGAGTAAATAGAATTTTTATTAACAATTTGGTAATAAAAGATTAGTTATATAACACAATATTATATATTTCATGTTAAATACCATTCTAAACCCTATTATTTCGAAAGGTTGAACACAGATTTACGCAAACAATTAAGTTTCCAGAGTTTTGATTTATTTTACTCTATTTAAAAGATTAGGAATTTATCGTTCCAAACAAGTAAAATTAGACTTGCATTTAATAATAATCAACAATTATCTTAATTTGTATAAATATATGTAAGATATTGCTCTAAAAAAGGCAGTCTAAAAGATAATGCCTCCTATCATTTAACCTTAATTCAAAAACGTTAAAGAACTACGAAAATGAGACTTGTATCAACAAAACAAGCGTCAGAATTAATTCTTTTACACCATTTTCAGTAGAGTTTTTTCTAGTTAAATATCGAACTTATTCCTTTAATTAATCTATGAATGAATGACTATCATTGATTGACATAAATCTTATTATAATAGAGGCACTAGCCTCTTTTGATCAAATAAGGGATTTTGGAAGTCGAGAGAAGCTTGAACAAAACTATTATCTAAAATTTGTTTGTAACATCGTCTCACTAAACTGAATTATCAATTTTCTTGATTATTGGTAAAAATACTTACTTGCTTTATTATAATTGAAATATTTTTCCATAGTACATTTTGTTACCAAAATAAAAGAGTTGTCTACGCTAATAGTCCATAACTACAGACTGAGAAAGTCATCGAATCTAAAGAGAAATAAATCATTTTATATCATACTAATATTATCATCCTTAGATTACCCTTAGCGGGTTATTGATATTCGAAATTGCTTCTCTATGAACATCTTCAAAGGTGGGACATTTTTCTCTCTTTTCTTTTTTTTTTTGACTTTTCTTTCAATGATTTCCAGAGGCATCGATTCATGAAAGAGATACACTTTAAGCCATTTTAACGATCGAACCATCTAGGAAATTTGGGAAAAGATATATTTGGAGACGGCTAAATGAATTTACATGGATTACAATAAAGAACAAAGCGGGACTTTTCAAACTGTATATAGATGACTATACAAAAGAGCAATCTTACTTGAATACAAATAGTCTGATATATAAGAAATCATAAAAAACCTACCTTCAACTGAATAAGAATAGAAACTATTTACTTGATAATTTCTTCTAATTTCAATATAAAGATTAGATCATATTTACGGTGACATATAAGAACTTAACTTTAGTTTTTTATATATATA
>JAUZSX010327952.1:0-11226 GCA_034780655.1 Idiosepius hallami | reverse complement strand
CTTCATACCTTTCCCAAGGGTATTAGTCGACATGTTAACGTAGACGGAACAACTTGGGTTCGAACCCGCGTAGTACGATTCGGAAGTGCGATTGTCTATCCATTAGGCCAGGTCACACAGACACACATACACACACACACACACACACACACACAGACAGACACAGACACAAAGAGACACACACACAGACACACACACAAACACAAACAGACACACACACACACACACACACACAAACAGACAGACACACACACACACAGACAGACACACACACACAGACAGACACACACACACACAGACAGACAGACACACACACACACAGACAGACAGACACGCACACAGACACACACACAGACACACACACACAAACAGACAGACACACACACACACACACACACCAACAGAAACAAAAACACACAAAAGAAAAATCAAAAGAAGAAAAATGTGTTAAAGGTCAAATAAAACATCAAACACAACAGGCAAGGTTGACATGCCGTGCAAAAAACAAATCAACAAAAAAAAAACACAATAAGCAGAAGGAGAAAAAAAAAACCAGAAAAAAAGGTTCTCGACCAAATAAAAATAAACAAAAAGAAAAACTGAAAAAATTATTGTATAAATATTTTTCGGACTATTGTCCTCATCTTTATTTTTTTTAATTTGTTATACTAAGTTTTGGTCGAAATAAACTTCGACCTTCTCAATACTTATACATTTGATCAAAACCCGTCTGTAGGATTTGGAAAAATAATTTTGAAACAATCATATTTGAAGAATTTTAACGGTCTATGGTGGTAACGTTATTTATACTTTGTGACATAGATTACCAAAGATATTATTAAACTCTAAAATAGTTTACTTGATCAGTCTTTTTTTAATAGAGTTTTTTGAAGACTGTTTAAATTGCTACTTTTCTAGTAAGAATTTTAATAATCTGTGTTGGTAACATTATTTATACTTTGTGACATAGATTACCAAAGATATTATTAAACTCTAAAATAGTTTACTTGATCAGTCTTTTTTTTATAGAGTTTTTTGAAGACTGTTTAAATTGCTACTTTTCTAGTAAGAATTTAAATAATCTGTGTTGGTAACATTATTTATACTTTGTGACATAGATTACCAAAGATATTATTAAACACTGAAATAGTTTACTTGATCAGTCTTTTTTTAAAATAGTTTTTGGAGGACTGTTTAAATTGCTACTTTTCTAGCAATAAATTGAATGGTCTATGGTGGTAACATTATTTATACTTTGTGACATAGATTACCAAAGATATTATTAAACTCTGAAATAGTTTACTTGATCAGTCTTTTTTTAAAATAGTTTTTGGAGGACTGTTTAAATTGCTACTTTTCTAGTAATAAATTGAATGGTCTATGGTGGTAACATTATTTATACTTTGTGACATAGATTACCAAAGATATTAGTAAACTCTAAAATAGCATACTTGATCAGTTTTTTTATAGAGTTTTTGAAGGCTGTTTAAATTGCTACCTTTTCAGTAAGAATTTTAATGGTCTGTGTTGGTAACATTATTTTTACTCTTTGACATATGCTGTAGCTTACACAAGACATTACTCTGAAATAGTACAATGAATCAGTTTTTCTGTTATAGAGTTTATAAAAGACTGTTTAAAATGCTACTTTTCTAGTTAGAATTTTTATGGTCTATGGTGGTAACATTATTTATACTTTGTGACATAGATTACCAAAGATATTATTAAACTCTAAAATAGCATACCGGATCAGCCTTTTTTTTATAGAGTTTTTGAAAGGCTGTTTAAATTGCTACATTTTCAGTAAGAATTTTAATGGTCTGTGTTGGTAACATTATTTTCTACTTTTTTACATAGGTTGTAGCTTACACAAGACATTCCTCTGAAATAATATACTGAATCAGTCTTCCTGTTGTTATAGAGTTTTTGGAAGACAGTTTAAAAGGTTTACCGACTTCTCATCACTCGACGATTCATCACCCGACCATTCATCACGGTCTATTCATCACTAGAATTTTCATCACGTGGACAATTCATCAACCCGACATCGATAACTTTCACCACCCCAAAGAAAAAATACATTTATTCATGTAATAATGTTAATTGTGTAATTATGTTTTTATTACATTAAACTTTTAGCCCCCTTGAGAATTTTGGGGTTATTTTTACGATAGATTATTAAAATCTATAAAGTGAATATCATCCACTTTTTAAAAAATAAACAATTAATTTATTCCAATTAATTTATTTTCTATTTTTATATTTAAAAATCTAAACAAACTTCTCCAAATAGTTTCATTTTATTTTAACTTAATGCAAACAAACATTACCAAACTTAAATTAAAAACAAAAAAAGATAAAGAATCTCAAAAAAAAAAAAACTTTTTAAAAATAATTATTTTATTTTTAATGACACAATAGCAGAACTTAATAAAAGAAACTTTGAATAATGTTGATAAAATAAAAGTTAAAAGTAATACTGTTCACATTTGAGAAGTTAACAGTTTTAAATAAGCAGAACTTCTTTTTAAAAAATAAACAATATAAAACTATTTTTTTTATTTCAACAAGAACATAATTAGAAAAAATTTAAACAAGGAAATAGTTTTTTTTTTAAAACAAGAAAATAATTTTAAAATGTTTTTTCTTTAACTTAAACAACAACACATAATTATTCTTTTAAAAATTAATTAAAATCAAAAATTAATTGTTGTTGTGTGAAATGTTGAGTGATGAGAAGTCGAAGTGATGAAAAGGCTCGGAATGATGATTTGTCGACGTGAAGAAAAAACCATGTGATGAGAAGTCTAGTGATGAATAGAACGTGATGAGAAGTCGGGTGATGAGAAGACCGTACACCAAATAATACATAATCATTAAAAACTGTTAAATTTATTGATCTTAATCTGAGAAATCTAAACAAAATATGTACCGATAATTAAATAAATGATTCCAAAAGTTTAACTAAAATAATAGAAAAAAGAAAATCTAACTGAATACTAAAAAAATATCTTCTAATTGAAATTCAGGGCATCATGCAATGCTCATTTTTTGTAATATTTTACAATCATACATACTTAAGCATCTCAAAAGCATTGTATTTAAAAGAGAAATTATTCAGAAAGTTGTTTTAATGTAATTGCAAAAGTTAAGGATTTTTACTTTTTATAATTATACTAATGAAAAACATTTAAAGTTTAAAATCAATATTTTTAAATAAATTTATCTTTAGTTTTCTTAATGTTTTTCAATTAATTAACAGTAATTAATTTTCATTGGTAATTTATTAACTTTACTAAACAGGTATATTTTTGACCAAAAAATTTGATAAAATTATATGAAAACGATAATCAAGGTTTTACTCCGAATTATTTTTTCAAAACAATAGAGAAAGTAAAAATCTTAAAACTATTGTTACAAATGGAATTTTTAGAATGATCTGCTTTTTGAAATTTCAAAAAAATGGTAAAAAATATAAAATGAGAGAAATAACTATTTTGGAGAAATATTTCTATAAAATTTCAAGAAGAGTAACCCCTCCCACACAACAATATAAATTGGTAAAAATGTTTTAATATTTATCCTGCCACAGTGCCTATCAACCAACAACAACAACAGCCAAACAAGTTAAATACCAACCAATTGTATTTCATTCTTATCCACTAATTCTAAAATGAAACTTTTGTGCAGCATCAATTATGATAAATAAGACAGTTTTTATATTGTTTTACACTTACCGCAAACCTACCAATGAAAATGCTTTCTTTGTCATGAATAATAATGAAGCTACTATTACAAGATAATTCTATGACAGAGTTTGAAGCTATCCAATGTCGGTCTTTTTAAGCTCATTATGCAACAATCGAGTATCTTGGTAGATTTCTTTCCAAAAATTAAACTTGAAAAGTGAAAATACTACTAAATTTATCAATTATGATTTTCATAATTGTATTAGTTTAAATAAAAATTATAAATTAAAAAAAAATCTTTGTTAAAAGTGACTATGATAATAAATTTAACAAATTGACATCCTTATGAGAATCAGTTTTAATAGTTTCACTTAGTTAAAAAGATACATTTAGGAATTTGCAAAATAAATAAACTGTACATAAAATAAAGGCTTTCATTTCCTTAAGAATTTATCATTTTTATAAAATTTATATCAGATTGATTTTCAATACTTAAAATGTTTAATTCAATTAATAAAAAGAATTTTCCAGTGAAATCAAAAGCATTTTGTTGGGGAAAACTGATAACTTTATCATAAAAATTTGGATTATTTTCTGGTACAAAATTTAAAAAAATAGTAATTTAGAGATATTGTTTAGAAATTTTAGATAATGAAATTATAGGTAATTAATAAGATAACCATGCAGTTTATTTAAGTGACTTTAGATGAAAAAAAAACATTTAAAAGAAGTTCAAAGTTTTTGTTTTTATTTAAATGATTGTAATTTTAGCAAAAATGTATTTTTATTTTTCATTACCAGACAAACAAGTGATAAACAAAGATGTTAAAATATCTTATTTAATCAAATTTACATTTAATCTAATCAAAAATTATATCTAATAATAGTAGTAATAGCATTTAGATAAAATTTTTAAAAATTTACTAAAAAAAATGTAACTTAACAGAAATAGTTAATCTAGGTAAAACTTATAAATTATAGAAAATTTATTTCTATTCCATCTTTTTGAAAAAGTTAAAATTTATAATTATATCCGATGTTAACCAGAATGTTCAATTAACTAACAATAAGACATAACTATAATGAGCATGTAAAATTGGCCTTGTGCCTAACTTGGTTTGGTGCTCAACCAAGTAAATATAAACAAGACATAATTACAATTATATTTTTGTAATAAAAAATAGGATGAACTATTGATTTTTGCTGCTAAAGTTTGAGACTTATATAGTCTTGAAGTTAAAAAAAAAGAATATGATCAGAGAAACATTTAAAACCAATTATTTCCATAAAATATTAGAGACTCTCATTAAATGGAATGTCTATTGACATTTTATTCCTTTAAATAATTCATTTTTCAAGTTTCCACCTTAAATCCTATTCAATCATTTCTAGTTTGCTTCTCATAGCAAATCACAAAACAATAGCTATTTGATGCCATTAGATGATGAAAATAGACAACAAATTTTTTTTTTTTTCATTTTTCATGCATTTTGTTAGTCTGTTTTAAATGCTTTGAGATTTCCATTTATTTTTAAAATCTTTCTATTCAGCAAATGGAAACTAATCAAAACTCTTTATTTTGGTTGAACCAATAACAGGCCACATCATGGCCATGGCCACATAAAAACTAGTTAAATTATAAATAGCATGGAGGTGTTGCAGGAAATGTTCATATTTAATAGAATTGGCAAGAGAAGTAACTTATCTTTGTTCTTAAGATATAAAAAATAATAATAAACTAGCTAATCATGCTGTACAATCAATCCAAGTGATAGTGAAATGCTACCACAATCTAATAATTCAATTTGGAAAAGGACTTATCAAAACTCATTCATGATTATTAAACAAGATATGAACCTATTTTATAAATGCTTTTCTTATGTTAACGGGATTAAGTGTCCAATCTTCCTTTGAAATTGTATGCAAAAAATAATCTATTTATTTTAGAGTTCAAATGTAACTAAATACAATAACATCTTTTTATTTAATGGACTAGTTCAGGGGTGGGCAATTATTTTGGCTAGAGGGCTGCATAGTCGGGGTTAAAGGCAGTGGAGGGCCACATTGATAACATCCGTTAATAAACATGAAGTTTGAAAAATGTAAAGTATTAAATTTAATAAAAAATTCAAACAATTGAGTTACCATGGTTTTACTCTGAAAAGTATACTAATTTTATTAATCAATGGGACAAATGCGTACGAGCATGGAGATTGGCTAACACACGTGTCATTTTGTTCAAACTAATAAACATCGCGGGCTACACATAATGTGTCAGTGGGCCGCAGGTTGCCCAGGCCTGGACTAGTTTTATGAATTACAATGAACAAACAGAATTAAATTTGCTTTAAAAAATGTCAGTTTTTATAAACAACTAGCAGCCCTCGACCCGGAGTTTCCAAACAAAATGGAAAACTGAAGAATCAATTTTTAGAACTAGATTGGAAAAAAAAAAATCTGAAATACTGAAATATTTAGGATTAATTCTTACATAAAATATCTTTTACTGTAGAAACCAAAATAAAGAAATTTTCAATAAAACCCTGCAGAAAATCAAAACACGATTTATAGGAAATTGTTTTTATATCTTTTTATCAGCAAACAACTTTAGATTGTACAAAAATGCTTTTAAAAGGATGAAAGGATTTAAAATGACTCTTTTAAAGAAGTACTAGAAATTATTCATCTATACTATAGTACTTGGTTTATTGGTTTGATTTCATAACTGAATATCATTCACATTACCATAGTCATGAAAACAACCACTTCAAGTTATATTGAATATCATTTTTTAAGAATTTATGATTTTTCGACTTTAAAATTTTTATCATTCCAACAAGTTTTGTAATGGAATATGAAATTCTACTAGGAATTTATGAATTTTAAAGTATCCTAGCATTTAGTCCGACTGCCTATCCACTGCTCCAAGTGGAGCTCCTCACTAAAATCCCTAAATAATGGTTATATCAAAGGAATCTATTTTTGATTAAAGTAACAAACTATTGAGATTTTACAAAAGATTAAAACTCAAATTAACCAAAAATTTAAATAGAAATTCATTTCATCAATGAAACTAGAATTATAATAAGAAAATGAAGAAAGGAAAAAATGTTATATTTAAAGAGTTTCCTAAGAACAATAAGGAGTAAAATTCAATTTTGATTTTAAAAAAAAAGAAGAAAAAAACATTCGGGTGAAGAATAGAATAAAAGCTTTCCTTTTGGTTAACAAGAAAAGAAAAAATTATATTATAGTCTAAAAGTATTAGGTTTACCTCAATTTGTATATTTTGAGATTGGTAGCATTTATGGAAGATTTTGAATAACAATAAAAAAAAATTTAATTTTTCTTTGGAAAATTCGTTGGATGAGGTTTGATAAATTTTACAACTATTTTTTGTTCCCCATCTTTATAAACGTTTTTTTACACATTTCGGACGATAAACCCTTTGGGCGTCATCAGATGTTGTCTCTTTGAAACACAAAAGAAAAAAAAAAAAGAAAAAAAAAGAAACAGATTCAATATCTCTCTGGGGAAAAACCAGATTTAACACCTATCTGGTATGAACTCCCGATTACAACAAGAGAGTTCCAGAGGGACAATACCAGATGATGGACGAGGGCTTTATCAGCCGAAACATTGTGTAAAAAACGTTAATAAAGATGAGGACAACAGTCCGAAAAATAGTTGTACAGTAAAAAAGAATTATATACAATTTTTTTTTTAAGTGACGAGGAGAAAGATAAATCAATAGGAAAGTGGGAATATTTAAGAAAATTGTGTATATTTAGATTTTAGGTAAGCAGCAGATGTTTAATGTTTATCAGAATATCAAACAGTCATTTAATAATATTTTAAATAAGTATCTTCTTTTTGTTGACAAGCTGTTAAAATTATTTAGGATATTAGCTCAAGAGCAAATATATTAGATAAGACTAGAATTTGATGTAAGTGAATAATATTTTTGCTGTAATAATTTTTTATAAATAAAATTTGTATTGGAATCTCTTAATAAAATTTATGCACAGCGGGGATGTATTTAGAAATATGTCGGTAGGAATGTGTTTAGAGATATATAAATCATAATTTAAATAATGGGACACACACACATACATACACACATACATACATACATATTCAAAGAGAATACATAAATACAATATTTAAAGAAATGGCACATTGTTATCTTCCTTAAGATATTCACCAACAAAAACTTAGAATCAGTCAAAAGTTTAGAATTAAATCTGAATCAAATTACCTTCTTAATTGTTAATCAAATGTTATAAATAGAAATGAAATAGTCTTTATCCTGGATTTTTCATAATAGAAAAATAAATGTATAAATAAATTTGTGGTCATGATTGAGAAATTTTTTCATGATAGAATTCTCAAAAATTTTATAGGGAGTGCTAAAAAACAAAAACTCATTTTTCGGTTAAAAAATCTCCAAAAATTATCGAATCAATATGAAATTTTCACAGAGTCGTCACTGAAGAATAAACTTTATAAAGGCTTTTTTTTCCTTTCTTTCTTTCTTTAATTTACCTAAATATATATTCTAAATATTCTTTATTTCTTGTTTTTTTTAACCCCCTAAACTTCCAGGTAACAAGCAATGACATATATTTAAAAAAAGGAGAGAAACTAGATAAGGAAAAAAAATATTGAAATTTGGAATTTTTTTAGATAAATAAGAACGCCTGTAATTTGAATTTTTTTTATTTTTCACTTTGTGAAGTATGAAATTTTTTGAATATAATAAATAATCTTAGAAAAAATTTTTTTTTTTTAAAAGAGCATTATTAGAGAGTCTTATTAAGATTAAAAATATCTTTAAAAAAAAAAAGAAAAAACCCATAAAATTATCATTATGTAAAAGATTAAATTTAAATGTTTTCAATAATTTTCTAACGTTTGAAAATTTATTTATGGACATGTATACAATTAATAAGTATTCATCTCCCTTACATAATTATCAACCCTAGTGGTATCATCCAAAAAAGCTGGTAGACATCTTTTATAGGTATGACTAACTACAATCTCAGATAGGAATGTTGAGTCTTGTAACCATGTCCCTAGTAATCACGGCCTTCAAGACTCAGCATCCCTATCAGAGGTTGCAGTTAATCATCTGAAGATGGCCAGAGGTAAAGTTGGCTGAAATGTAGTGAAAAACAACAAAAACTAGCAAGATTAGGAGAAAAGTCCATAATAAAATTAAAATTCAGAATATCAAACCTCATTTCTACATAAGAAAATATAAAAAATTCAATTAAATCAATTTTAAAACAGATGCAAAAAAATAAGTGCTGAAAAATAGTTCTTGTTGATTTTCGGAAAAAAAGTTTGACATTCCATTTAAATTCTAGAAAAAAAAATGTATATTATTTTGTTTTTAATGCGATAAAAAGTAGGGAATTATTATTCAGGTAAAATCAAAAGTTCAAAAGAAAATGAATTTTAATAGATTCTGAACAAAACAATTTAGTCTAATGGCTATGATTTAATTTCATTTTACAATGAATTTGTGTGGCAAACAGAAGCCCCCATTGAAATTAAAAATGATTATTTTTGGAAAACGTAACCAATTTTGACTTAGCATTTCCTGAACTGGTAATATTAAATGTACAAATTATTCTAATAATAGTATTTGCAAAGATCTGAATCCATTCAACATATCACATAGAGACCTGAAACTAAACAATGCTTTAAAAGGTTCTCAAAAATAGTTTAAGAAAACTCTCTGATATATCTTATTTATGAATAAGAAATTTTTCTAGAAAAAGTTAAAGAAAAAAGATTTAAACAAATAAAACCAAAAGATAAAAGCAAAAAAAAAAACAAATAAAAAAAACTAATCCATTCCACATATTTGTTATTAAAAAATTGGTATAACTTAAATATTAAAAAGATTTTACTTCTTATATTAAATCTTAATTCCATAGAAAATATAAATGTCCATGTTAAGAAAAAACTAGAAGTATTGCCTGGCATCGGAGACTTGTCACTAATATAATTATGAAAGTCTATTATCTAGCAAGACACCCAATGCTTTTTTTGATATTTGATTGTATATACTAATTGTTAAAGGAAAAAAAAAAAAATTTTTTTTTTCAAAAATGCATTGTTTGAAAATAAATTATTTCTTAAATTTCAAAAACGCTTCTCCGTTATTTATCTATTATTGAAAAACGTCTTCGCATCTTCTTTGTGCTTTTAAAAAAGATTTTTTAAGCAAAAATCAACTTAAAATGATTTATACAATCAACTCGAGTTGGAGGCACCAGTTCCCGTCAGATCGCCAAAGTTAAGCAATGTCGAGCCTGGTCAGCAGTTAGATGGGTGACCATTCAAGAATACGAGTGTTTACATTTCAATTTCTAGTTTTCTTGACCTCAATCTCGTGACGTGCAGTGCTCGTAAACCGGAAAATTTGAAACCGGATATAGAACCAAATCAAACACAACGATTAGACTTTTATATGTATATAGGAAAACAGAATTAAGAGAAGAATTAACTTGATTGAACATGTGTCAAAAAATTAAAAAAAAGGATCAAGAATGAATTGATTGTTTGGAAAGCAGAATTTTTCTTTTCTTTTCTTCCATTGAAATGAAAAAGGATGAAATGTGGTCAGGACTAGAAATTGAAGGGCTCTAGGGGTGTCAGATGAACTTTTGTTTTTACACTCAAGTCACAATTTACTGACATTTTATCACCCGACCATTAATCGCAGCTCTGCAATCACTAGACATTTGTAAATTTTTTCATCATATGAACTTTTTAGCACCAGAGGCAGAGACATTTAATCACGCTCTCAACAAAAAAAAGTGATAGTTGTAAAAGCATGAAAAAAATAAATGTTTAAGTGATAACGTTATTCGTGTGATTATATTTTTATTGCGTTAAATTTTTAAAGCGCACTTGAAAATTTGGGGGTTATTTTTACAAGTAATTAAAATCTATAGGGTTTTGATGTTTTTACATAATCCCTTTTTGGCGGGATGTGAGATTTTTAACGTATTTGCATGGTATCTGTTTTTACATGATCACTTTTTTTGTTTCTTGAGAGCATAATTAAAATTCTTTGTCTGGTGTAAAAGTGTTAGGTGATGAAGAAACTATGTGATTAAATGTCTAGTGATTAATAGGGTTGTGACAATATGCTTTTAATAATGGATATTTCTTGTTTCAACCCTACTTTTTACTTGATTATTTTGTGATTTTACCATTTCTTTTAATTCTGTTGTTATTACTAATAGCTGCCAAATTAAAAGAATTGGTAAAATTGAAAAATAGTCAAGCCTGTTACAAGATATTATTCAATAAAACCATATTGTAATAGCCGTAGTGATTACATGTCTGTGATTTACAGTTGGGTGATTATATATTAGGTGTTAAAATGTCTGTGTGCACCCAATGTGACAAGTCTTGACAAGATTTAAAAAGAAAAGATTTTAATTTGAAAAATTTGTTAAGCCTAGAGAAAAAAACAAAAAAAAAACTAAGATGAAAAAAAGGATTAGAAGAAAAATGT
>JAUZSX010327942.1:0-10000 GCA_034780655.1 Idiosepius hallami | reverse complement strand
AATATATGTATTGAAAGAAACCCTCTTAAATAAATGTTTCTTTAAGGATTACTGGCAAGGAGTTTCTCCTAAATGAATCGGACACATTCTGCATTTGATTTGTTCATGAAAAAGCTATATTCATATGGGTTTATAGAAAAGCTAGTAAGGATATACACTGCGCATCAAATTATTAACGAGTTTACATTTTTTTTTTAAATATTTAAGGAACGAGTGAATAAAAATTCATGAAAATTTAAGAAAATATTTTCAATACTATTCAGCTACTCCAATCAGAAAATAAAAATATTCAAAGCTGTATTAGCGAAACTATGGCAGAAAATAGGAATATCTGTAAATTACAGCATGTCAAGTTACTAACAAGGTTGAGAAAAAAACACAAATGTTTTAAACCTTTTTCTTAGTACATTTAATGTTTGAAAATTATTTCAACATACAAGTTATTGGTATATTGTGTTTTTTCTCAAAACTGAAATTAATAGATATTCCTATCTTCTGCCATAGTTTCGCCAATACTGCTTTAAATACTTTTATTTTCTTATTGGAGTAGAGCTGAATAGTATTGTAAGCACTTTCTTAAAGTTTCATGGATTTTTATTCACTCGTTCCTTAGATATTTAAAAAAAATATATAAACTTGTTTATAATTTGACATGCAGTGTATTTAAGTTGCTCCTTATCAGTAATGAAACACTTATGCACATAAGTATAATTCCTTTGAGCCTCATGAACACAGACATAAATTGGAAAAAAAAATTAAAAGAAAAGGAAAAGAAATAAATAAACATTGACACTGATCTTTTTGTTTTACTTAAAGATCTTAGAATTAAAAAAAAAAATGATTTTGTTTCTCAAAAGATTGGAGATAAGATTTGTGTCAAATATGAATCGAGAGGAGAACAAGAAGGACTGAAACTATGGATGTTAAAGTGTGTCAAAAAGCTTGTGACTTCCTGCGTGAAAGTAAGCACCAGCGATCCCGATAACTCTGTTCAATAATTAAACTGCTCATGAGAGCCTTGGCATCGTAGCCGGATGACGACGAGAGCTGTGAGTCCACCATTTCCCAGCCACTGTTTTTGAGGTACTCACCGAGTCGCAAACGAATGTTGCTGCCATTCAATTCTATTTCGGCAAACTCGAGCCCGTTCTTAGTCTGTAATTTCTCGAGTGCCTCCATGCCGATAAGATGTGGAGGCAAGGATACTATCACATCCTTGCGCCCAGATAAAATAGTCTTTACCCGTGAGTTGTTTGTGGGCATGGTCGCAGTGGAACCAGTTCTCACCTCAATAATCTCTAAGAAAACGCCTCCTTTTTTATCAGCATGATCGTCACGGAGTTTACAAAGGTCCTGAATTAAGGGCTTAATTTGGTAGAAGTCCGCTTCTGTTAAGAGTAGATCGTACTCTTTAAAGTCTAACGGAAGGGAGAGTTTCTTGGAACGAAGAAAGTTGAGGATGTATCGAAACATCACTCCATCTCTATCAATAAAGTAGAAACCACTTTTGTCGACCGTTGTGGGGTAGGTGCCGCTAAACATTGTCCCTAGCATGGAGTCTGCATAGCGGCAGAGGGTTGATCGTGTTGTAGAATAATGGGTGCCTCCAACATTCAGGTTTACGATGTCCTCCGCCATGACAGTAGCATTTGTCAGCTGACTGCTTGCTCTTTTTCACTTTAAAATCGTAACTGCAAAAAAAAAAATAAATAAAAATGAGAAAAAATATTTAATTTAATCTTAACACTAATTACACTGGTTTACAAAAAAAAATGTTTTTGCTGAGGCAAGAATGGGGGGGAATAGATGTTTTTTGCTAATTTGGGTGTGCGGAATTCAAATTTATAATCGTTTTGCTTTATCAACTCTAGTTTCTGGCTTTTAAATAGCCTCATTTTAATATAGAGTATATATGTGCACATGTCGACTAATACCCTTGGGAAAGATATGAAGCCCAATCTTCCCTCCAGCTATGGGTTAAATAGCGCAAGACCTCAACGGCGGATTATGTCAACAGTGACACAAGGGCACTGAAGGCGGCTGAAAGCTGCAACAGAGGATGGCCTCCAGTCGTCATGGTTCTCTCCGTGCCATTGGAGCAAGGCCAACCTTTGCCAAGAAGTCGTTTGGCTCGTGTGGTGACTGCAGGTGCATTAGTCTCCCCACGTTAAAAGACATCACGCACAGGCGTTCTCCTGAAAGGGTCGAATGAATAAACTGGAGGGGTACTATATTAAAATTGTGAATGAAATTCAGAAGCAGAACAAAATCTTAATCTAGTTTGGCAATTTCCCTTCTAGCAAGAAAATCCCAATACCTGAATAATCAATTAGTGACTGAGACTGCATTAATTTAAATAAAAGTCCTCTTCCTTCTATTTTGCCCTTCAAGAAGCTCAGACCAGAATTCTATTAAAAATCTCTGGTAAAAAGAATTATAATTCTAAATAACTGGTTGGTCAACTAAATATCCTTAGGGGATCATTTAAGCTTCAAAAGAATAATTACATTCTCTAAAATCCTTAAAACAACTTGTTCAATTAAGAAAAAAAAAACTTATTTTTTTAAAGACCAGATTTAAACAAAAAACGTATTCATTACTGTCATTATTTTAATGGTTTTGAAAAAAAAAATGAGACTCCTAAAAAACCTTATTCTGGTAGACCAAGGTTTCATCCTAAAATTAGAATTTGTTTTTAAAGATTAAATGGAAAGATACAACCGTTTTTGGCAAAGAAATGATGGAAACTACAAACATAATTTAACATCCATCCATCATCATCATCATCATCATCACTATATATAAAACTGACAAAAAACAATTTAAGTTTATTTTGTTAATGTTTATTGTTTATGATCTTTTTTTAAAAAAAGCCAAAAAAACGTATAGAAACTAAATTGTTGAACAAATCTTGTTTTTGTTAAGATTAGGTCTTTTTCAACTTCAGTTGGATTTATATAAAATAGATTTCAAAATAGGAATTAGATTTAAAATGAAGAGAATGTTATTGCACATGCACAACTAACTACTCACATATCAACACACAGAGCAAGCATTGGATGAACTGTGTTTTTTTTAGTCAAACTCACCCACCACCACCACCACCACACTAAGTTCCATTGTACAAAGGATTTGGTTTTTAGGGCTAGGCACAAGAACCCATAACATTAAAGGTAATACTAACTCTTAAGACAGAAAAAAAAAGAAAAAAACACCCAAAAAAACTAGCAGTCAGTGAAGGAAGAAATACATCACATTTTTTCTAAAACTGTCTGTCGATTTGTTTGGTGTTGTGAGTGCCAGGCAGACAGACAGACATAACATGATTAACCCAGAAGTATCGCCTGTGTAGTTGAATTAGATCAAAATAAAATCATCTTGTTATATTTATATGAAAAAAGATTTTATTTTTGTGCATCTTAATTCTCTATGATAGCAAAATACAAACATATGACAACTTTTAGTTTAAAGTTAAAACTCAGTTGATTCGGCTGTGCGTGTGTGTGCGGCGGTGGCGGTGCTGGTGCTTGTGTGTGTGTGCTGGCAGCACAGGCACGGCACACTACACACCCCAGAGAGCACACACACGGCAGTACAGACACAGCTTCATCGTTTGGTTTTCATAGGAAGTTAATTAAATTTATGGACTTAATGAAAAAAGTTGAATTAGTAGTTGTTTGCTGTCTTTCAAAAAACACCTAAACTTAACAATTCTCTTAATCCTTAGAAACCTGACTTAAACGACCAACCAGTCACTATGCGTTTTAGGACTTATATTAGGGTAGGGAGGAAATATCGATGTCTGTCTTTTTTTTAATCTTAGGTAATTAGGGCCGAAATATCGGCCCTTTAGAGTCAAAAGAGTTTTTAAAAAAGCATAACTGTAGATAATGCCATATTGAGAAAGAGAAGCGATTTCAACAAACACCCATTAAAAAAAGACGACAACAAATACCAAAACCTTCATTATTCACTGAGGAGAAAGGCGAGTCTTGTCGAGGCCTAAATATCGCGGTGAGGCAAGACCTACTGGGTGAGGCTTCGGTCTTGTCTTGTCGATCTGCCTGTCCTGTTAACTCCAGTTAATTTAATTATAAATACAGTTTTTAAAGTTTTTACATGAAATTCACAATGAAGAATTGTATTGATTTAAAAAAAAGGTTTAGTCTTGGTTGCTGCTACTTTTAAACACAAACAATCCTTCTCAGGAAAAATGTAATTAATTGTTAATCTCTAGAATTATTCTTTAAAATCAAAACATTGAAGTTAAGGCTTCCAAAGTTCGATTCTCGTTCGTTTCTTTAATCATTATCAAATATTGTATATTGTTTAAATTTATATATAACATATACAGGGTGGGCCAAAAGTCGCTTCGGGTTTTTAATATGCTGTCAATTTGCTATAGTTATTATTAAATTTTTTTCAGATAATATTATATTAGAATCATTGGAAATTAATTATGGAAAAGTACACTAACTTCAAAATAAAACAGAATAATTTATGAATGAAATAAAATAATATTATCTGAAAAAAAAATTAATAATAACTATATTTAGCAAATTGACAGCATATTAAAAACCTGAAGCGACTTTTGGCCCACCCTGAATTTATATATAACATACATATGACACTTAATTTCACTAATAAAAATTAGTGAAATTAAGTTTTATATTTGAACTAGTTTTAACCAGATTTCAAGAGGTTTAAAAAATAGTTTTCTTTTTACTTGTTACAAAATAATAATCATGGGATGAAAAATAAACAAAAAGAATTTAAAGTAAAAACTTTTCACGTGAAACAGTAAACAGTAACACACACACACACCACCACATCTGCATAAAAAACAAACAATTATTGATCTTGTATTTTTTAACATTATTGAATAATTTATTCAATCAAATCTGATCTTGTATAGGATTATTTAAAACTAATAATTTAATTAGAGGTTCAGGCTGTTCTGGGAAAATGTATAAAATATTTTAATGTTGAGAAATATTTTTAAAGAGAGGTTAAAAGAAAAATATCTCGATTTCTTCTTAAGATTGTTGCTTCTTTATGTCCATAGAGGCAAATAAGCCTCGTTAAAGAAGGAGAGAGAGAGAGAGAGAGAGAGAGAGAGAGAGAGAGAGAGACGTATGTCAATTCTAGTAGTTACTTTAGAAAGTAATTTATTTAATCCTTTGGATTCGTCGACAATAATAATAACGAATACAGAACAAAACAGAAACAGAGGGTTGTCAATTTTCTGTGTTGTTTTTTCGATAGTGATAATAATAAAAGATAAGAAAAAAGGAAATAAACAATGTGTGTATGTGTGTGTCGGTACGGTCGGTCGGTTCGACTCCTTAGAAATAAACAAAACAAAACGTTAATAACTTACCATGCATTTGGTAAAAATAAAACAGGCCAGAAATACTGAACACTCAGGGGTAAATAACCCTAAGTAGCAAAATCGAAGAAAAGTTCTTTTTTTTCCTTCTTTGTTTAAATAAAGAAACAATAAGAGTATTTAAATATAAAGTTTGTAAATCAAAAATAAATACAAATTAAAAATATCTAAGAAGAAAAAAAAGGGACGAACCTAAATATGTAATCAGAACACTGCAACAACAACAGCAGCTATAAAAAGTCCAACTAAAAACAGAACATTAACGTTTACTGAAAATTAAATAAAGAACTGATAGTAAAAATTATGAATAAACTTATAAAAAAAAAACGGTGGCGTAAATTTTCTAATTTTCTACTTCATTATATAAATAAATATATTTAAGAAAAAGGATCACTTTACATGTGAACCGAGTGCACTCTCTTCGTGCACAGTGAGTGCAATGTGCACTCACGAGTGCTCTATTACATTTAGTAAAAGCAATAGGTGCGAAAAATAGATTTTTTTTTCTAAGAAAAGGTAAAAAAAAAAAATTATTTGTTACGGGAGTTAAAAAACATGAAAGTATAAAATAAGCATCCGAATATAAAAATTAAATAAAGCCTCAATTTGTAGAGATGGAAAGGAAAAGAAGAAGGTTCGAAAAACGATATTTCCTTTTTTCCATGTTGTAAAAAAGGAAAAGAAACAAATCGGTTTAACGAAATTAAAACCATGGAGGAGGTGAATTATTTCTTTTTTGGGGGATAGAGAGAAATAAAAGATAATAAAAGAAAGTAAGACTCAACAACGTTTTTTCTTCTTCTTTCCCAGCAAGGTGCACGACGAGTGCAGAGTGAGTGCACTACTTAATTAATGTCTAGCTGCTGCTGCTGCTGCTGTTGTTGTTAGAGAAATAACATTGATAATAACAAAAGAAAGATAATGCCGCCGTGCAAAATAAATAAAGATTGGTAGGGTAAAAGATGAAGACTAGTGCAAACCAGTCGATAAAGGAAAAGGCAGCCGTGTTTCCTTTTGATTTCTCTGCAGCAATAACAAGCTACAACGACGACGACGACGACACACGGCTGCCATGACAAGCCTTCACATGCGCATGCGTATTAATGCGGTGTAAACACAAATCTGTCTTCTTTATCGTAAATAGGTTCTTCTGTTGGATGAAATTTAGAGGAAAAGAGAGCATTCACTCAATATCTTTTATTTTTGATTAATAAAAACCATATAACATAAGATATATTAGCTACGAAACCTGATATATATTATATTTGTTTGAGGACATGGTGGAGATCTAATTTAGTCTTAAATAAGAATTTCATGTTGTTAAATTTGTGTGAATAAAAACAAAATAAATAACTTTAAGATCCCTTGAAAAAACAAAAATAAAAAATAAACAACATTGAATTAGATTTAGTAGTTTAAAATTAAGGGTTTGTGTTAGGGTTTATTTGGTTTGATTTTTGTCTCAAATCTCTTAAGGGAACATTTTTTTTGCAACAGAAACGGTTAGCAGATTCTTTTAAAGCACGCCGAAATCTGCCAGAAAAATATATTTTCTTCTACTTTGTAAATGATTACTGATTATTATTATTGTTGTAGGTTTGTATAAAAGTTTATGAATTTAAGGCCGTGTTTCTTTTCTGTGTATGTGATGAAGTTAAATTTTGCTATATCAACAAAGAACCGGAACTTACTATGAAAGTAAAAATAATATCAAACACCGTTCGTCCTTCGCGACTTTCCCAATTGCATAGTTTGCAGCCGCCGACAAAGATATTTTTCTAAAAGGTAATATTTATCATTTTATGAAAACGTTTTTAAATTATTGTTCTAATTATTCGTTTGGTAATTCATACAACTGTCGATTCGAAGTTTAATTATTTTTATTTGGTTTTATAATCCATCGATTTTTAAATTTTCTTTTTGTTGATTAAGAACGATAAAAGGAAAATCATGTTTGTAGAAAATAAAAAGAAAAAAAGTTAATTATTATTTAATTATTTACATAAAGTCAGTTTTTTTAACGCTTATACCCGACATCGTGTCTCGATATCATTTTAGATATAAAGAAGTCTATTTTTCTTGTTATTTTCTTGTACATCTAAAAATTATCATTCATGTCCGTGATTGAACTTACTTCTTTCATTCAAAAGTTAATTTGGTAATAATAAGTTAAAGCAATTTGTTTGAATTGAAAAATATACGGTGGTTGTGGTGCAATGGTGCATTCATTTGGTGCTAGTAATTGTTTTATTTTTATGAATTATGGTAGGGATCATGATCATGCGTCATGCTTAAATTTTGGATATTCCAAAACTCCGAAATCAGAGAACACTCACTGTCACTGACACTGACCGGGACCGCTCTCCTTTTCTTTCTCTCTATGCTATACTTTTTGCTTGGATCAGTGAGTGCACAATGCAGTGGCAGTGCACTAGTGCAGTGCAGTCAGTGCAGTGTTCCCTAAGCATCAAATAGTTTTTTTATGCAGGGTCCAGAGGTCACTGAAGACATTTTTGTTGTAATTTCTCTAGACAAGAATTTCCTAAACTCTTTGCACTTTTAATGGCCAATATATTGTCCCTGGTGACCTAAGGCAAAAGAAGACACACCAATATTATGGCCTTAATATGGTTCTCTATTGGCCCTTATTGACTATTTGTAATTTTGCTTAGTCAGGGTCCAATGGGTGAAATCACTTTTAAAGATTTAAATTTTTTTTTATCATAAATAGTAAAAATTTGCGAGTTAATGAATTTTATTATATCTATATACTCATAAAAATCAGAACTTTGTGATTATATGAGTCCCTACATCCTGCTGCTCTTAAGAAAATTAAACCACAATAGTTGTGGTGTTGTTTATTGGATGGTCGTTCTGGTTGGAAGATTCAAGTAACACCGTATCTTGAGCAAGGACCAAAAGGCCGGTGTCGAGGGGAAAAAAAGAGGACAGAATGTAAGTGAGACCGGACCGGTTGGGTCGTTGTGACATCGAGAGGGCACCACGTTGGCACGTGACGGGGGGAAGTCCTGTCGGAGGAGAAAATGTAGTACGCAGGTGGTTTGTTTTGTGTACGAGAGCCAGGAGCTCTAGTTGGACTTTTTACGTTAACTGTAACTGTTTTTCCCTATTTATTTGTTAAATACATTGTTTTCCCTTTATAACAACCGGGCGTTGTTGGTGTTGTTCATTTCTGCATTTTTGGGCCAAGTTGGCCCCGTTTTATACAAGTTATTAAAAAAAAATGAAAAAATATGCTGCAGATTTGTAGAGCTCTTCATAAAAGAAACTAAAATAGTTATAAAAAAAATGATTCAGATCACTAAAACTTGCATATGTATGGTACAGTGTAACTGCCTTTCAGTATAAATGGCTTCTTTAACTGCCTCAGAGAAAAGCTTTAGAAATAAATTTAGTATGAGAAAGACTTTGAAGTGAATTTATTATAAGTATTTGAAGTGAAGAAGAAAGCATTAGAAATTAAGTTAGTTAAAAAAAAAAAGCATTAGAAATGGGTGGGTTTAGTAGAGAAAAGTATTAGAAATAAATATAGCAGAAAAAATGTATTAAAAATGAATCCGCTATAAAAAAAAAAAGGCATTAGCTACTTTCCATAGACTTTCCCTAACCACTTTAGTGTCAAGTACTCAGAGCCTGGGCAAAGCCAGGCAATACTTTTAGTATACATATAGTTAAGTGTAGACATGGAGTCACTGGCCTTTGGTGACTGTCAGTTTCTCGCTCAAGTGGTCATCAGACCGAAAACTGACAGTCACTGAAGGCCATTGACTCCGTGTCTACACTTAACTAATATACATGCTCTATCACTGATATTGAGCACTCCAACTACAAATATAAGCAATCTCACTCTACAGATTAATATTTGTATATTATACATACTTGGTGAGCACTAACCTAACTTTGGCACAAGGCCATTTTTACATGCTCTTACCCGGGATTTTTACATTCAGTGTTACCCTTCACCTAGATGAACTGCTCTCCCGAGATAACGAGCCCCATCTGCCTGAGGCAGCTAAAGTGAATGTAATGGTTTTGACTGGGAATTACACTCGCGTAATACAATTCCAGAGCTCGAGCTTCTACCAATGCTCCACCGTCGCTGCCCACACACACATATATATGTAAATATACATATATATGTAAATATATATATATATACAGAACCTGTCAAAAACAGAAAAACAAAGCATACATACACTGAAACAAAACAAAGAAATTATAATCACACCAGCCGATAAAGGGGGTACTATAGTCATTCTAGATAGAAAGAACTACATTTCAGAAGCAGAATCCCAACTCAAAAACACCAACTTTTACAAACTGCTAGAAATAGACCCTACAATAAATTTCAAATCAGAACTACTACTACTCACAGAAACGCTAAATGCAAAAACAAAAGAAGACATAATATCTCTTATACCTGAGGACCCCAAAACAGCAATTTTCTACACTCTACCTAAGTTACACAAACTACCCGAAATTATCCTAAAAAAAACTACTAATCCTACCGACACCCAACAAACAACACAAAACCTCAAAAAACAAGATATTTATAAGCTTTCTAAATCCTTAAATATACACCCACCAGGC
>JAUZSX010327932.1:0-24645 GCA_034780655.1 Idiosepius hallami | reverse complement strand
TGAGACGAGAGCGACAGTAGGTTCATTCTTGGGGTGACTCACTCAAAGTTAGTGAGTGTTATGGGAGTTACTTCCCCATGGCGGGAGCATTTTTTTTAGAATTCCGATTTTTACATTAGTGGCGGGGGTCTTCTAGAAAAGATCCGAGAAGTTTTTGTTTTCTGTTGATTTTAGGAAACTTTTTAATGTAAAAATAGTTTTGTAGGTTCTTTTTTATAACCAAATTACTCCCAGGGTTAATGAAGGTTTTTTTTATTATTAATGTTATCTTTTATTGGCCATTAGATTTCAATGTTTGTAGAACTGAACAATTGTATATTTTTGTGTTTGGGAATAGAGGGCTTTTTGACAGCTTTATTACAATTTGATAGATGACAACATAACATTGAATTGTGTCTATAATTTGTATTTTCTTTGAAGGTATTTTTTTTCAGATAATAAAATAAACAAATTGAAAACAAAAAAAAGCTTGGAGGTTACATAAAGATATGATACAGAATTGGATAAAAAATATTGAAGAAAACAATTTATAAAATAAATATGTACAAATAAATATATAAAATAAATATGTACAAATAGATAATGGAAATTAAAATCAGATTATATAAAAATTTTACATAAATCAAAATAATAACAATAAGAATAAAATTTTATTATTTTTAAAAGTTGATGTTTTTAAATGTTCAGTCGATGAAAACAATTGTCAGGGATTGAAATGCTTGGATAAAAATGAAATGATTGTTAAAATATTCAAGGGAATGTTTTTTAATAAAAAAATAGATATAAAAGATAAACATACTGCAACACTATTTTTTTAAGGATTCTATTTAACTTAATATTAGGAAATAAATGTAATTAACTGTTTTAAAAGAATATGTCTCACTTTCTCTCTCAATCTCTCTCTCTCAATCTCTCTCTCAATCTCTCTCAACCTCTCTCTCTCAATCTCTCTCTCTCTCAATCTCTCTCTCAATCTCTCTCTCTCAATCTCAATCTCTCTCTCTCTCAATCTCTCTCTCAATCTCTCTCTCAATCTCTCTCTCTCAATCTCTCTCAATCTCTCCCAATCTCTCTCTCTCTTACCTATCTACTTATTATTTCCTGTTTGTCTCATTGAATCTCACTTACAGTAAAGTCTTTCTTTCATCTACAAACACTTTTCACTTGAATACAAGCTTGATAGTAGAAATCACATTAAAAAAAGAGTCACATTGAAAATAATTACAAAACACAATGAAAATGATTTTAAATAATGTGTAACACTCATTACCATAAAACACATAAAAATATTTTTGGAAAAAACAGAAAGCATTTTTTTTTTCTTAAAAAGAAATAACATTGAATTTTTCTCTTCCCTATTTTTGTTCTGAAAGAAAAGGAAAAATTTGATTATTGAAAACCTTTATTGATTTTTACTAGAATTCTAGAAAATTGTTTTAATAAATTTTATTTTTGGAGTGTCAACAGAAGTGTTGGATATTTAAAATAACAAGTTAAGAATTATCTGCACACACTGAAGTCTATAACTAACAAACTTCATGTTTAGAAAGACGTAACCATGCACACACAGTGTGTCTTTGTGCCTCTCTCTTTCTCTCACTCTGTCTCTCTTTGTCTCTCTCCTTCTCTCACTCTATCTCTCTTTGTCTCTACCTTTCTATCACTCTATCTCTCTTTGTCTCTCTCCTTCTCCCACACAATTTCTGTTTGTCTCTCTCTCTCACTCTTTCTCTCACTCTGTCTCTCTGTGTCTCTCTTTCTCTCACTCTGTCTCTCTTTGTCACATGCACACACAAAGAAAGCTAAAAGATATTGGCTTATGCTTTCTTAATTATTTAAAAAAAAATTGAGTAACTAGCCTGCAAAATAGGTCAAGTTTTTATAACAAAGAATTACAAGTGATTAAATTACATTCCTTGAATTCTAATCGTTGTGTGATTAAAAGAGAAATATAACTTTTCTCTCTCTTCCACTTCCCCTCTCTCTCCCTCTTAGTCTTACAAACGACCCACGTTTTACAAAAACCTGATTTAATTAAAAAACACCCCCAATTAAAGAAAATTATCCTATAAAATTGTTTTATCATTCACACCTAAGCTATGGCACCAGATGAACCATTTTCAGAGTCTTGAATATATTGATTTAATCAACAAGCATAAACCAAAGTTAGACACAAGACCATTTTTATATGCAAATTTTCAGTGTCTTCAAGTTGTCTTGGAATCGTACACAGTAAACAAAATCAGATTTCAAAAACACTTCTTGGTTCCAAGAATGGTTTTTGTTTACAATATCTGAAACCAAAAGTTTTTTCATGTAAAATACATTCTTTAATATACACTACATCAAAGAATGTTTTTTGATCATCAGATTATACTTACTTTACAGTCAAATACTTCCCAAAATGTTTTATTTCCCTTCTACGTGGTTTAGAGTTTTTCTAAAGTGTTTTTTTATTAACTCTGAACATCTATTAAAGCACTATTTGGTCTCTATGATTTGAATAATTTTTTAAATCTTGCATTTAAACTATTAATATTTTTTTATTTTATCTTAACCTTTAAAAAAAGATCAGTAATAAATTGAAAGGTCTGTGAAAATGTTTAAGAAAATCTTTTACATGAATGTTTTTTTTTTTACTTAATTATTGCTTTCATTTTTAAGCATAATTCATCTCCCAAATTGTTTTATGATGAGAGCTTAAGGAATAACCAAAAGTCATAGAAAACAAGGTCTGGGCGAGGGTGAGAAAATGTCTTGATGCCCATCTTGGTCAAATAGCTTGTGGATGGAATTTTCTGAGTAGCCTTGTGTCAAATTTTGCACAATTCTTCCGCATCTTCAGTTCTTTGGGAATAATTGTGTTTATTGTTCCCACACTGACATCGAACTGTGCACTCATTATCCTTATCCATGAAATTGTTTATTTGACCAATCAACTTTGGTCATCTGACATTCTTTCTCCTCGCATACCTTTCATCTCACACAGACTTCCTTTAATCTATTATACTGGTTAAAACTGATGCTCAATTCATTTAAGGTGATCCAAAAGCATTCTGAAGGGTTGCCTATGTTTCTGTGGCATTTTTTCCAATATTTTAATGCATATCCTTTTTTCTAAATGTCCTCACATCCAGATTGTATTTTTGAAATTAACCAGCTGTGACAATCAGGCTTTAGTAGAGTGTATTCCAATACCTACAGTAGCTGTTCATTTATACCTGAATTCATAAAAATTTATTTGTCATCTCATAAGATGTATAGCAATAACATACTGAATTTTCAAGAGTCTATGACAATTTTCTGCTTGTACAAAACAAGTCTGGAAACTTATTGAAGACCCAACATTTTTTAAAGCCTCAGTATCAATTACGAGTTGATTTTTTCCAACAATTTATTCAATTATTTTGCATTATATCTGCCTATCAAAAGACGTTGTATGACTGTCTTGAATCGAAATCCAAGCAAGTAAATTGACTTTCTATGTTGAGTAGAAGAATTTATTGATTATTCTTTATTTGAATTCCTTTCTTTAGTGCAGCAGCACAGCATGTTTGTTGCGAGTAATTTCACTGTTTTTCATTTTCTTTTGCAATTACTTTCTTTTGTTTGGTTTTATTCATCGTTCCTGAATCTCTTTGTTAAGCAATTGCATCACAAAAACAGTTTCTAATATAAAGAATAGAAATGGAAAAGACAAAAAAAAATTTTGTGTGTAGACAGAAAAATCTCTGTCACAATAGAGTTATCTCCCTTACTAAATTAATAAATTTTATTGATTTGCACACACGGGTATTTTAGCTTAAAATACAAATAAGGATGCAACTTGTTTGCTTTAAATGTTGATATAAAAGATAAATTGTTTTAATTGTAAGTAGCAGTTTTATAAAGTAAAGTTATTTAGTAAATAATCAAGTTTTAACTAAGACCCAACAGCAAATAGTAATCTTAGATTAGAGAGTGTGTTCAAAATGCTTGACAGTACATAAAAAACTGAAGTTGGTGCATACAGTGCTTCATGTTGAAGAAATATTTTCATTTTTCATTCTATTATTAAAATCCTGTTTATATATTTATTTCTATTTTTTCTTCTTTCCCTCACAGTACAATATATTTTACTCTGGGGTCTGAATGAGGTGTGTTACAAAGTCGTCTGATAGACAATCTGATATTTGGTGATGGCTGAAGGACCTGAACTTGATGGTAAGAATGTTAACAACTAATTTATAAATATTCTAACACGTATATATATTTCAAATATCTTAAATATTACACTGATGTTATAAACATGTTGTTTGTTAGTCTCCAGGCAGCTTTTCTGAAGGCTTTAATTATGTTATCTAATTGACTGGAGTTTCAATGAAGAATCAAACTGTAAAATATTGTCATTCAAGGGGAAATGTTTTATTCTGAGTTTGAAAAATAGTGATTTTATTATTTGATTTATAAATAAAATTCCACCATCCATTTGTGTTTAAATTTTTTAATGTGCTTTTATACTAATACACCATTTAATTTTTTTCCCTAAATATACATAAATATTTATTTAAAAAAATGAAATATATCTCTTAGACTCATTCTATACATTGTGCACATTTTTATTTAAAACCTGTAAATAATACTCACAAACATCTCCCCTAAGACCTTGAAGATGGACCTAGATAAGTTTAAAAGTGCTTGGGTCATCTAAAGACATGTGGAGTCCCTAAAGGAGTTTACTATTATGTTATGAAAAACGTAGAAAAGATATATACAACATCGACTCCAAATGCCATTGATGTTTAATGAAACTTGTTTGAAAATTATTTATTCAGTATATCTAGGCAGAATATCAATCGTCAAAACAGGTTATTAAAAAAAATTTTCATTTTTATTTCTAAATATTTTTATTTCATTTTTTCTTGTTTCTTGCAAGAATTTTCACTTTGGGTCTAATTTTCTTGAATAGCTCTCATTATTGCTGAACATTTTTGAGTGTCTTTGACTGAAATAATTAAACACCAAACAAATATGAAAATAAAAACAGCAATGTAGAGTGTATGGTTTAGCCAAAGTTATAAACATTGGCAAGGTCCAAACATGGCCATTTCTTGGAGCTTAACTACTTAGGGCAAAGTATATAAACCCACAATTAAATAAAGAGAATGAAAACGATAGACACTTCATTCCTAAATCTAACCAAGCAAGTCAGAAAATGTAATGTGTAGGTTGTGAATAAGACAACAGATACATACATGTGAAATAAAACTCGTTCATGATCATAACTCGCTCATGAACATATATTTTAATGTGGATATTCCAAATGTAACTTCTTCGAGGTTATGTCCTATTAATTATAAAATTTATATATTTTATTATGAACATTACAGTAGACAAACAATGAATTAAACTCTGGTTATGTAAACATATCAATAGTTTGATAACACTAAAATCAAAAGAATGAGGAAATACTCTTCTTGGCTTGTATCCAAGTAAAATAAATTATTTAATTTCTCTTTATTTATAAATTTGGATTGTAACCAAATGGATTTAAATAAAAATTATTTAATTACTGATAGTTTTCACTATTGAAATGATGTTAAAAAGTGTTCCATTTCTGGAGCTTGGTGCCTCACTGGTAATCATTAACATTTGCAAATTGTCAGTGCATAGAAAAAAATGATTTGAATAGCAGACTGTGTTTTAGGAAAAGAGAGGAGGATTGCATACCTACTGCATGTTTCATTGTTTTATTTTTAATTTATTTGTGTCCTTTATTTATTTTGTGTTTTATTTGAAAATATGACCTGTTGGTTAGATATTCATTTTAAATATCAAATATAGTATATTTATGTTTTGGCTGACATAAGCTAACATAGATAACTCCAAATTTGACTAAAATCTTCATGATCTTAGCTAATGTTAAAGTTTGCTTTTTGGTTAATGTCAAAGACAATCCTCAATTTTGGTAATATTTTGGGGGTCTAAAAGGTTGACTTATATTCTGAAATATACAGTTACCAAAATTAAATGAATTTAGGTTATTTTTGTTTTTGTGTCATGAGAAACTTGAGTCACAAATAAAAACAGTTGTTGTTTAATCTTTCATTGGTTTTAATTCCCAACTTTAAATTATCTGCTTTATGTGTCCTACAATCTTTTTGTGTTTTTTTTGTTGTTTTGTATTTTTAGCTATGTTTTGTTTTTTTTTTTTTGTTTTTTAGATTATGACCTCATTAAAATTTAAGGTTGGAATTTGTATTTTAACCCTGATATTTCTAATTTTGCTTTAACAAAATTTGGCTTGGTTTCTGAGTTGACTAAAAGTAAAGCATGGAAATTATTCTCTTTTCAATTGATAAAATGACCCTAACATTTAGAATAAATAACAAGGTCATTGTTTAATATTTTATATGTCATAGAGAGAAGTATTTTTGAAAGAGAGAAGTGAAGGGTTTATGTACACTAGTTTAGATAAATAAAAAGATTGAATTAAGAATCAGTTTTTTGGAATCATTATGATAGGAATGTGATAGAGAGTTAGAAAATACTTTTAAGAATTTAGAACAACAAAATTGTCAAAAGGAATTTCAGCTGGATTTACAGACACACTATTTAAAGGCAAAAAGTTATTCCTCCAGATTTGGGCAGCGACGGTGGAGCATTGGTAAAAGCTCGGGCTCTGGAATTGTAGTATGCGAGTTCTAATCTCAGTCAAAACCATTGTATTAACCTTTAGCTTCCTCGGGCAGATGGGGCATGCTAACTCGGGACAGCAGCTCATCTAGATGAAGGGTAACACCAAATGCAAAAAGCCCGTGTAAGAGCACTTAAAAATGGCCTTGTGCCAAACTTCGGTTGGTGCTCACTAAGTAAATATAATATTTGGTGAGATTCTAGCCTGCAAGATTGGAAATATCTAGCTGTAGATGATCACACAAACTGGCTATAATGCCTTTCAAATAAAAGCATGAATATTATTTTAAAATAGTAAACAAAATTTTTTCAACTTAATATTTAGACTTCAAATAATTAATATCAAAGTTACTTTAATTTTGGATTTTCAGATAAAATTTTTCCATGTTTGTTGTTTGTAGGATTGTCATACCTTCAATTTGTAATTCACATCCAAATTTAAAAATTTACTCTGGAGTTTCCATTCCATGCTTTACTTTTCTCTCCTCAAATATCGCTTGGTTGCATGGTTGACATATTTATTTAAATCTAAAATATTATCTCAACATTTTTAAGACAAATTGCTTTTTATATTTTCATTATTTGCATGTCTTTTCCTCTAATCTTTCTCCTATTGTTGCAAAATCTTAGGAATGAAAAAATAACATAGAAATTAATATAATACTAATATTCTACAGTCATTATGAACAGGAAGGTTAACCTGTAGCATAATTAAGATGCTATATTGTTTAGGTTTTAACCAGTAAGGTCTATTATATTACTTAAGTCCCTCATCAAGATCCATTGGTCAAATCATAAACATAGAGACCTGTTAAAAACTGATAATTTTCTAAATAATTTTAAAACCTTAGAATAAAAATGAATTTTATATAAAAATTTTATTCCTTCTCAATTAATTTTTTAAAAATTATTGCTGTTGGGTTATAAAAGGTTTTTGAATTTTGGGGTGATTTACACTGGCTGTTGTTTGCTTAAAGATTCTCATAAAATTTTTAAAATACAATTAATTTCAGGGAAGTATAAATCAAATGTTGGGCTGTGACACTATGCTTTTATTAATAAATATTCTTGGACTAAATTTCAATTTTACCATTTCTTTTAATTCTTTAGATATTAGTAGTTCTGTGACAATATGCTTTTATTAAAGAATATTATTGTTACATCCCTAATAAGTAGAGGTATGACAAGAATATTCTTTGATAAAAGCATGTTGTCACAGCCCTAACCATAAGTCATTTTTTATTGCTATTTTCTATTTTTTTAACCTTTTTGTGTAATTTATATGACTGATAACATGAGATTTTAATATAGTTATTTTCCATTATTCTAGCAAGTCATTATCATCATTTTTACTATTAGCACTTTTTTACAATAACTAATGAGTAACATATCAAGTTGGCTTATCAGAAAGACACTTATCATAAAACCTTTGACCAAGAAAAATCTGTTATTCTATTTTTATTTTCTCTTTTAAAATAAGGTCAGTTTCTCTTCTACGTTTTATTTACTTGGCAAATTGGATGGAAATTAATTTTTCTTTCTTTAAAAAAAAAACAAATGGACGCTCCTTTTTTTGAAGAATATATTTTAAAAGATTTACTCTTTCATGTTTTGAATTTGCAGATGGATTTTATGGACAAATCATTTTTCAAAAATAATGTTGAAAAATGAACATAAAAACGTGAGAATGTTACTTTTTCATTTGTTTAATTGTTTTTTTTAAAATAAATAAAAAGAACACATTACAAAATGAAGCAGAAATTGTCATCAGCAATTCTTTTTATGGCAAAACCATTTTTCAATAATTTCTTCTTTTTTTTTCAACATTAAGCATCATTAATCCTGTATTTGCATCTATGATTAAACTAGTACTGATTAAAAGTGAAATACTCTATTGTTTCTTTGTAAAGAAAAAATCTCAAAGTGAGGCCCACTTTCATCTGTCTACAAGAACCATCTTTTGGTAATCATAGAATTAATAGAAAAGTGAAATCCATTTGATGCAATGAGTGAATGGTTAAATTCTTGGATTTTGAAATCATAAAATTATATGAGTTCAAATGATAGCCTAACCTAGTGGTTTTCAAACGGGGTTCTGCAGAACCTTAGGGTTCAGTGCCGGGTTCTGCAATTTCTCCAATTATTTTTAGAACAGCACAGAAATATATGTTAAATTTAATTTCGTAAAATGTATTTTATTTGTTATAAGCTTATTTTCTTTTAAAATTTAAGTTTTATCGTTTAAAAATGCCAAGTTTTACATAATGAAACTGACTACATTTTAAAATATGGAAGATAAACTTCGTATGTTTCTGTCAAAACACTGACCCAATCTTTAAGAGTTCTACAAGAAACACCAGACTCAAGTTTCTCCATTGAGTTTTTGATGAGAACAAATGTAACTATTTAAACAGTTCAATTTTTTATTTCATATATAACAAACATTTACAATATTCTGAAAATAAGCACTTTTATTTCATTTTATTAAAACAATTGATTTATTGCACAAGGGTTCCTCCAGCCAGGTTTCCATAGGGTTCTGCTAAAAAGGTCTAACCAATATGTTTCCTTTTGGTCATTTTAGACTGATGGAGTTCATTAAATCATAAAAAGATGTGGACCCTGGCAGATAGTGGGTTCAGGAGAGAAAATCTCTAGACAAGAAAATTTATGGCTAGGCAGCTGAAATGACAGCACAATATGATCACATGTCTAATCCCAGTTCAGTACCTTTTCAATTTTAAATAGTGATGCTCCAGATTACTTATGAAGATGCAATAGTGGAGCTTTTGATTTTACTGCCTGAAACTATTTTCAAATTTCTTGCCCCTGACCCCATATTTGCAATCTCAACGGGAATTAAAACATTTATTTGTATATTATTACAATAAGTAACTGAATTGTTATTGGATTAATATTTGGGAAAAGTTTCATAATGAATGAATGATTCCTTGGAAAAAATGAGTTTTTTTTATCCTCTCTAATTTATTTTGATTTTGTATAGAAAAAAGTTTTGATAATTCCATGAGAGCTTGATTAAATATTTTTTTTCTTATTACTAATTCCTTTAGAAACAAAAATTTCTTCCAATTCCAGGTGATCCACTTTAGCTTGGATAATTATAATGGCTGCCAAATGCTGATATTTTAATCAACATTGCTACTTGTTACTAACTTTTTTTAAAACTATAAAACATTGATGTACGTCTAACATTGCCAATGTAACTTAGTTCTATTAGAGGACATTTCTTTATCTACAACTTAACATGGCTGTTTTTAGTGAACTAACCATCTGATTTGACCTTTTTTCTTCTATTTACTAAACTGTCTTTACTTAGTGTTTGAAATGGCTAGGAATGGATTTTGTATGTTACAAAAGTATTTTTCTATTCTTTACTTGTACTAAACACTCCTTAATTGAGTAACGAAAATGTTGCTCATATCCAAAAAGAAACCCATTTAAAAATCTGTTTAATTCTTAAACCTAAATTCAAACTTTTCTATCTATTTAAATAGGAAGCTTTTTTTTATCAAATGTTCAGTTTTACTTTTTTACAGAGTGTTTTTTTAATAGATATTTCTTAATCATACTATTTGAACTTTTAATCACTTTGGACTTCAATTATTTCTTAGAGTTTATGGTAAGGGCAATTATTGCTACTATGTTGAATTTGACATCGAAATTCAACATACAAACAATAACTCCCCTTACCACATAAACCAGCTCAGAACTACAAATTTAACCCTTTATTTACTCAACATAAGGTTGTGTGTCTACATTCTGTAAATGTTATGGAAGACTATGTCAATCTATATTAAGTGTCCTTTAGTTATTTTTGCCTGCACTTCGGATGGAACCTAAGTGAAGTGTGATGCCTGAAGAAGGAGTCAGCCTCAACTTGGGGCAGGATGATCTCCTAATTAGACCTAGCATAAAGTCGAATATGAAAACTCATAAATACTATTAGAAAAAATATTAAAAATATGATTATAGCAATTCTTCAGTTATAATCATTATTTCAATAGAAAAAAGAAATAATTCTGCTGGTCGAGAAAAAATGGGGCATATCAGTAGAAATGCTTTGAAGATAACAATTAAAATCAAAATAGACAAAATCTTGAATGAAGATTAAAATGAAAACCTATCAAATAAATTCAACAATCAAAGATATTTCTTCTTTATAATTCTATTATTAAGTGTTATGGGATCTTACCTACCCATTATAGGACTCTATAGCAAAAGTAGAACTCTTGTAGAGTAAAGAGAAAATAGAAGGCAACTAGCAGTCAAATAGCAGATGATATTCTGACTCTGGCTAGAAACAAGCAGATAGCTTTCCCTTAGTCTCTGTTCCTTGTATATTTTACTCAAAATATTTCCTTTGTTAACCTTAACTGAGTCCTTATTTTTCAAAAGGTCAGACCACAACACTAAGCTAAAAATGCTAGAAAATGGCATTGGATTTTAAATTTGTAACAGCAGCTTATTCTTTTGTGAACCAGAATGGCTCACACCTCCCCTCTCATACCAAATATCTTAGATGGTCAGTACTCAAGAGTTCTATTGTATATCTTTTTTTTCTGGTGTCATTAAATATTTTTTTTTTTTTTTAAATAAGACACTTCCACAATGTCAGAAATTAAGAAAACAGAAATTAAGTACATTGACTAAGTAAAATTCTTTGAAAAAAAGAAAGAAAAAGAAATGAAGAATATCTGAAAAATATGATAATAAAAGAAGTGCACTTTTCTATGAAACAAAAAAAGAAAAGGAGTAAGAGATAATCTGAATGATAGAGGAAGAGAGAGAAAGAAATGAAAAAAAAGAAGGAATAAATGGCTGTGTTCCAATAAAAGAATATCCAATTGGAATATAAAAGACACTTTTCTATGCGAAATGGAGAGAAAAGGCAGGATATGTGAAAGTATCTGCTGTTTCTCCATTGTCATGGAAACACTCATTGTGGTTTTATTCAAGCTTAAAGTATTTTTATCATGGATTCTTTACGTTTGGTTTCATTTGATTTAAACTTTTCTTTTTTTTTCCTGCATAAAATGATTCATAATAAAATATTTTTGATTCGACTGGCAATAATTCCCCTTACCAAGCAGGGATCCTTAAAATTGATTTTTTTTAAAACTTTGTTTGGGAATGTTTTAATTACTTTTAATATAATTGTATTTTGAAATAAATATGATATTATTGAAAGTATTAAAATTTTCAATGAAAAAAAATGAAGGATTTAAATTTTCATTATTTAAAAAATAGTTTTCAGTCATTTTTTTGGGGAAGATTTCCATGTGAAGTACTAGAAAAATTTTAATCCTCAAGAATGTGAAAAATGATAATTTCCAATATTTTTAATCAACTTCATATTTTATATTAAATTGTCAGGAAAATTTTGAATGGTATTACAGAAATGGTTTAATGTTCATTAAAATTATTTTGATCTTTATACAATAGTTGAATAGATAGTTGACTCTAGTATAAATATTTGGTTGGGTGGAAAAAACAATTGAATAAAATCAAGAAATAAACTTAATCTAAGGTAGTTATTAATGATGATGATGATGATGATGATGATGATAGTCGTGATGTAAAAATTGAAAAACAAAAAAATCAGGTAAACTTTAAAAGTTAGGATACCATATTTTTAAGAAATCAACAACTACAAAATTGACTATTGTTACTCAATGAAAAATATGTCCAAAATTTAATTGAAGAAATTAATTCTGATAATTCTGAAAAAAAAAAAAAAAACATTTAGCAAGCCTAGAGAAATGAAACTTGGTGAATCAAATGTTCCATAGTTTTCAAAATTGGTTCTGAAAATAGAAATCAAAGAAATATTAAAAAAATGAGAAAATTTCTAGAAGAATTTGATTTTGTTTAATGGTTTGTTTCATATACACTTTGTTTTCACTAACATACACACCATTATAAGATGTTTAGTCCACTAAAATAAAAAAAAATACCCATGATTTTCCAGACAACCTAATAAATATCTCTCTATATATAATGTTTATTATAAAAAAATATCTATTGATTAGGGAAGCCATTTGGTGTTAGAGTGACCATTACTAAATATCTTGTGAATTTTATAAAAAAAAATGGCAATCTTATAATAGAAACAAGAGCAAATTCATTAGTTTTTATTTAATACCTTGCTCATACTTGATACATCGACTAGTATCTAATGAAGTAAGCCAAGGATTTTCTTCCATTTCTGGAGTTAAGGCATTTTTCTGTTGATTGTTAAGATTTATTGAAGTCTTATTTGAAGGATGCCAGGAAGAAATCAGCTGCAAGCTTAAAAGAAACCAAAAATATTTCTCTTTTATTTTTTTTTTTCTGTTCATCTCCATTGCAATGAATTTCCTCTTTCTTTTCCAGACATTTATATTAACGAGATACCTGTTGATTACCAGGTGCCATTCTCGTGGGAATATGAGGCTTTGGTGACAGACAACAGCAGCAGCAGCACCAACTTAGCTGCTGAGTTTAGTGAGCCAGTCTACGAAACTGCATCTGAGCAATCGCCCCACCCTCCATTGCCGCCACCGGCGCCTCCCTCGCCACCACCCCTCAAGGTGAGACCTCCCCTTCCTTGTTACGAGGCGGACTATAGAAGTTATGGCTCCTCCCACCCAGCACACAGGGCCAACATTTCTACAGAATCCCTGGACAGCTATCCTGATGATCGCCATCCCAATTCAAGGGTGCGCTTATTGTCGTCGGCCTTCAACAGCGAATCAAGAGCAAAGATAAAAGATGCTATTTTGAAAGGTCGCGATTATCTTATGACGAAGGTTCAGGATTACCAGCAACGTATTCGTACAAATATGAATCACAATAGACAACATGATATGACCAACAATCATGCATGTAAAGCTGATGATGATGATGATGATGATGTTGGCAGCAGGGATTGTTTGCACTTGATTCAATCTACTGATGGATTTTGTCCCTCATACAAGAAAATTTTACCGAGTTATGAAGAGTTGATGCAAATGGAAAGATCAGATAATACTATTAAAGGTAAGTTACTTTTATTTGAAATAGGTTAAAGAACACACTGCGAGAGACACAAATTAAATAATACATTGTGAGATTACACACTGTGAGAGAGACACACCACACACTGCGAGAGACAGTTGTCTCCATGTGTCTTCACAACATTGAATATGGCCGGCTCTTTCAACTTTGTCTGGTTATTATTAGTCATAGCATGACAGATGAATAAGTGAAGCAAATAGAAGCATTAAGAAGTCAAAATTTTTTTCTAATTTAGATAATTTATTTCTACATCATTTTCAAAATCCAACTTGACTATAAGCTTTTTGTTCAGTGCTCATCTAAAGGCCATTTAACTTCTCCGATAGCTACCTTCAACTAAACAAATCAAGAGAGGATCATGGGAGCTCACGTCTGAATTTTTGTTAGCCTTGATTCTCAACTTGTAACAATATACAATAGTTTGATTACTAGATTATGGTTTTTGTTAATATCTTTCAGTCATAGTGATTATACAAGTCAAAATCTCTCAGTAATCTGAGCCTAAACTAACATTGTCCCATAAAAATAAAACTTTAATTTGAGGCCATTTTGTGGGATGGCAGTAAATTTTGAATTCAATTGAATTTAGAAAATTTCACAAAAAATTACCCAAGTTTATTATTGGAAGAAATGGTACTGTTCTTAAAATAAAGTTAAATAAAAATCCTTCAAATATAAATCCGTAGTGAGTCCAAGAATTAAAATGCGCTGCTGACTCAAAAGCTGATCTTGTCAAATTTCATTTACTCGATTCTTGTTTTATATTCAATTTCTATAAACCACTCTAATGGCTATTCATACAATTTTATTTATAAAGCCTTATTGAAATAATTGATTTGTTTTGGTTTCTGTAGAAATAATCAGCATCATAAAAGAAAATTAATTCAAACATTAATCACTTATATTTTGAAAATATTCAGACTGAAGTTACCTTTAACCAGACTGTTAAGCCATAATCATTTAATCATTTTACAAGAGTAGATCTTGCCATGATTGGAAAAAATATTTTAAAAAAATGTCACGCTGCATGCATGTGGCATTTTACATTTTCTCATGAATAACAAAAAAAAGTTTTTTTTAGAAAAACACGTCTTATATTTTTGAACAGATATCTTTTTTATTATTTTTATTTTGAGATGAGGCATCATAATAAAGAAATTAACTGTTTTTTTTTCGGACTTCTTTCCTCATCTTGCTAATTTGATGTTTTTTTTTATTACACTACGTTTCAGCCCAGTGACCATTTGTGGTTTGATAGACAACAACTATAGAAGACAGTGATTAATGGGGAATAGGTGACGAGGCTCAGCATCCCTATCTAGGGTTGCAATTGAAACTCTGAAGATAACCTGAAGTTCACTAGGCCGAAAAGTAGTATAATAAAAAAAACATCAAATTACCAAAATGAGGAGAGAAGTCCAAAAAAAGATATCTTTTTTGTTTATAAGTTGATCAATTTGTATTTTTTCGTCTCCCTTTGCTGATCAAGCAGAGACTAATTTTTTTACAATCAGACATCATTATTGCCGTTACAAATTATTATCATCTTTTATTTTGTTTAACCTTTCATTCAAATATAATTCTTTGATATCTTTTGATCTTTTTGTTATGGTTTTATTCATTTATTTGCTCTGCAACCAGAGTCCATATCTAATTCATTGAATTTCTGAATATAAAAATCATGTAGAAAATGCCAACTTGTATTTATAACCAGAGTGAAGGAAACTTTTTTGTTTTTTGTAAAAAGAATATTCTTTTTGTGGAACCTTTTTTTTGTTTTGTTTGTAATATTAACTACTTTACTCTGCTAAGACCAATAAATCTAAGATGTGTGAATTTAAACCAATAATCACTCCATTAAAAACAAAGATCTCATTTTATCCTCAGTTCTTTTGTAACTACCACAGATGTTTTTTGTATTATTAATTAACCAATTTGTGTAATTAAAAATTTATTCCAGTGCCACAGACTTGTTTTCAATTAGCCTATATTTTTGTCCAAAGTGAAAAACTTTGAATTATTTCCCTTTAGTAGTTTTGATTTGTGAGTGACTTAATACAGTGTGTCCAAAATGTTATTGTGCATTATGGGTACATTAAAATTTAGATAAACTAATAATCAATAAATAAAACATTTAGACGAAACAATTTTTTTTAATAAAAAGGTTTTATTTATTTAAAGTATCAAAGCTTACCTAAGAAAAAATCCTGGAAATATCATCCATTGGCATTTAAGACATTATTTTTTACTGCACAACAACTTTTTGGACACTTTTTATTTATGGCTTAAATTTTGATGAATGAATTTGTCTCTTGCTGTGGGGATAAATGCTCTGATATTCATTTGCCTAACAGGCATATAACCAGTAAGCCTGAAATGCATGCAGAGAGATACCCCAGATCATACTGAGACGACTACTAATGAACATACTTCCCCTTCTTTTACAATTAACCTTCAACTTTGATATAAATCACTCTTTTCTTTTGTAAATAGTAGTTGCGTTCCTTCATTCTATCAACTCCCGGCCACAACACCTCTAAAAGTTGTAAATTTGATTTTTAACTTTTTTGGACCTGATAAAATCTAAACTAAGCAGAGAAAAAGCTAAGCTATGCCACTCTTTTATTAAAAGGAAAATCTTGATGCAATACATTCAATCAAATCATAATAAATGAATTCATCTTCCATTCATGTTTGTTTTCTTGTTTAATTATTCAATAGCTTTATTTTAAATAAAATTAAGTTTAAATGTCCATTTGGTAAAAAAGACATTTCTACAAGTCATGCATCTGTATGGAGGTATTTAGCTTTATTGTCAAGGATCAATTTCCAATATAAATTAGTTTAAAGATATTAAATGTTTTTTTTTTTAACTTTTTTCTCATCTTCGTGATTTGATGTTTTCATACACTATAGAAGACAGTAATTACTATGGATTCGATAACGAAACTCAGCAGCATCCCTATCTAGAGTTGAATTGCAATTAAAACACCTGAAGAAGGCCTGAGGGTCACCAGGCCGAAATGTTGTGTATGAAAACATCAAATCACCAAGATGAGAAAAAAATTCGGAAAAAAAATATTATATCTTTATTATGATACCTCATCTCAAAAATAAAAATAATAATGAATTAGTTTAGTAGATTAGCTTATTTTTATTGAAAAACTTAAAAATCATTATTTTACAAATAATTGTATCCTTTATGTAACAAATAAGATTATTTAAAACTAAGTTTAAAACAAATCAACTTTTATAGTCATTTAATTCCTAAATTGTTTAAGCAAAAATCTTTAATTCAGAATCAAATTATTGCCAGAACAATAGTCGTAGAATCTAATCAATAGTTGGGTATAAGAGTCATAAGGGGAATCCTACATTCAATCAAAATTACGATGGTTGCTTGGTTTTTTTTTATGACAATGTTTTTAGTCATTTAATACCGAGAAAAACAATGTTTTTTAATAAACCTTTTTTTTCGTAAGATGCTCAGTAGTTACACTAATTAATCTATGGCTGAAAGGAATAAAGACATTTTACTTTTCTTAATGATATTTGCTCCAAACTGTATAAAAGAACAATTGGTATAGGAATATGTCTATTGCAATTTTAAAGTCCAAGCCTTAAAACAAGTACAACTGGGACTTCTCTTCAAAATGGAGACAATAATATAAAGTGTGTGAATAAAAAGTTTGGTTTGATTGTGAATGAAAAGTTGGACTTCTTAATTATTGGTTGTGAATAATGTAATTTGGGTTACTAAGTCATAAGGGGTGATTAGTTTACCTTTTTCAAGGCTTATATAAATAGCACAGGTGAAATGAAAATTATTTTTGGTTTTTATTCTTGTTCAATGAATCAATTCAATAAATCATCCTGAGATTGATTAACACATTGTGTTGAAGAAACAAGTTTTTGGCATTTGAGTTTACGTCTCAGTTTAACCAATATCCTCACTTTCAGTTAAGAATGTGATCTGATAAGAATTTATTTTATAATTTTAAAGATATTTGTTTTAATTCTTGTCAATTTTAATGAAGAAAAAAAGCATGAAAATCTTGTAAAAATGATTGAAAGTCTATCAGTTAAATGAATTAAGAGAAAAGTAGAATTAAAATAATGATAACCCTTTTCATAACAAACCCCAACTGAAATAATATCCTTTTTTAAAGAAATAAACCTATTCTCTGAAATATAAACCAACAAGCCCAACCATGTGCCTTACAAAAAAAAAGCAGAAGCAAACTAAAACCTTAATATTAGTTTAAAAAACTACCAAAATCAAAAATACCACATAACTGAATTTTTCACTAAATCCTCCTTTACCAAAAAAAGGAAAAAAAAACTCCTACAATCTGCTTAACAAACCAAATAACCCAAAACAACAATAAAAATAATATTAAATGAATAAACAGACAGAATTCTCTCTAAAACCTATGAGACATTAAATAACCAGAAAAGGTTGACAGGTCGTTAAACCTAAGCAGAATAAACTAATTCACATAATAAAAATAATATTAAATGAATAAACAGACAGAATTCTCTCTAAAACCTATGAGACCTCAAATAACCAGAAAAGGTTGAAAGGTTGTTAAACCCAAGCAAACCAAGCCAAATCATAACATATTCTGGAATTAAAAAAAATGATGATAAAATCTTTCTATTGAGATTTAAAAAGTATTTTTTATAATCGAAAAAAAAATGGCTAAGTTTTTGACCAAGTTTTCTACTTGAATTCACTTAATTCAATTCCCCTGTTTTATGTCAGTGAATCCTTGTCATTATAATTTTATGAATGTTCCAATGATAGTATCATCATTTACTGGTGATAATAATAGTCCTTATGAAATTACTGTTGACAAATTTCTTTGTTCTACTTGTCATTCATCTGACATGAATTTGGTTTCTAGTATTTTATTTGCTGCTATTTTAAAAGTCAGTAAATAAACAAAAAGAAAAATAATGAAAGAAGAAAAGAAAGAAAGAAAGAAAGAAAGAAAAGACTTTGAATGAAAAAAAAAAGAGAAAAAAAATCTATTGATCTGAAGAAAAAAGAATAAAGAATTGCATAAAAGAAGAGAAAAAGAAAAAATTGATAAACAAAAGATAAAAAGAAGGAAAGGACATAAAATTGTGATAAACAATAGACTTTGATTTAGTATCATATCATTTCCTGGGGGTCTAGTTAGTCTAATCAAATAATTTACATGGATTCACACTGTGTCATATGTTCTTGACATGGATTCAGCTAGTCTGTAATGCAAATAAGAAAATCATTATCATATCATTTATATACCTATAGCATCAGAGCTAGTAAAATGCATCTTGCCAATGGACAATGCTGTTAGATGCATGTGGTGCTCAGACCAACATGTAAAGGTGAATAAAATATTTCTTTTAAGGTTAATATTTGTATTATCCTTATCATCCAAACAACACCCAAACATACAAATATTACAAATAAAATAGATATTTATTTTAAGGTTAATATTTGTATTATCCTTATTTTTCAAACTAGAACCAAACATACATATATTACAAATAAAATAAAATATTAATTTTAAAGTTTAATATTTGTATTCTCCTTATTTTTTTCAAACAAAACCCAAATATAGAAACATTACAGTTTAATAAATTTTACCTTTCAATATTTTAATATTTTATTTCATTTTTTTGATTTTTAGCTCCTAGTTTTGACTTGTAAGATTTTGCTTGGCAAATAACAGATGAATTTACTAATGTTGATCACTAGCACAAAGTTAAATTTTTGCATAGAGCCATGCATTCTTGTCTTTGTTCAATTTTCTTGGAGTTGCAAGTTCACACTGAGCCATTTTCTGTGTTTTAGGCATTTACTTTGCCCAGTTCTTGTCATCAATGCATTCTAACTTTACAAACATTCATTTATGGTCACATGACAGTTTGCAATGAAGCTAATGTTAACTGACAAAAACTGATTGAAGCTTTTTCAGCCACAATCTGTTTAATGATGTTTCAAGAGTTAATATTTATTGTAATAAAAGAGATAAAATTTGGCACAATGCCGATTGGGGAGGGGAAGTTGCGAGTTGGGCTGGTTGTACATCTAACTCTTAACCTTAACTAGACTCATTCTCGACCCATTCACTTCTCATAATGATTGAATACATTTATTCATCGTCACAACATACAACATACACCAAAATACCTCATTTACTCAATAGAATGATCCTAATTAAAAAAATTCCCAACGTTGACAATATTTACAGAGGATGATGATTGGGAGTGGGACAAAAAACTCAGAACAGAAAATTAGAAAAGTTAAACAAAATAAAATTATGGTTGCATTAGTAAGGGCCCCTTTCCCTCGCTATTGGGGAAGGTAGCCTACTGTTTTCTGGGCATTACACCGAAAACAAGTAGGTTTTACCATCTAGGTGTTTCAAGAGTTATCAAAATCCTTCATAGTCTTTTAAATTTTAGCTAAACACTTTTGAATGTCTTAGTTTTGTGCTTACTTCATTAAGAAAATAACAGCTGACCATTTTTTAACTCTATCTCATGTATCATTAATTATTTTTTAATTGTTTTTTCCCTTTATTAAATAGAGGCAAAATTCTTTAGATTGACATCTACTAAATTAAATATCTTTGAATATTTAAATATAGATTTTTGAAATAATGCTTGATATTTATTAGTAATTATAGAATTTCTGAGACAAAGTTTGATTCCTATTTGGGTTTTTTAGAACTTTATTCTCGTCTTTATTGTTTTTTATCTGTTTGATTTTCCGAGCTAAGAGTTATTTGGATTTATATTCTCAGATATTTTTGATGTTACTCTTCCAGTCTTCATCAGGTGTCACTTGTCAACCTTGCAAATATTTGGGTTTAAAGAAATGCAAACTGAAAAATAAAGAAATGGGAATTTGTAAGCTTAATCTGATTTTCTTAGTATTTTTCTCTTTGTAAAAAGAAGTTCTTGTTTCTCTTGTTTTTTCTTTTCATCTTAATTGTAATTAACGCTTTCTCTTCTTCTTCTGTGATTATTTTCACTCTTTTTCTTATCCTATTATTGCTACAACTTAGTTATTAACTTAATTGGAATTGTAAAACTAGCTTTTATATTAACACCCATTTTTTTATACTTTTCTTTATTTTTTCTTTTCTTTTTTACTTAAATTCAACCTTTTCACATTTTTTTCTCCTTCTTTCTTTATCTCTTTAGTTCCTTTATAGTCATTTTTCTTTTCATCATCCATTTTTACTCATTTGATCTTTTGTTCTTTCTGTTTCTCTCACTGGCCAATTATTTTAAGCATCATTACTCACCAATCTCTCTTTCTTCCTCTCTTTCTTTCTGTTCCCGTTTTTACTCTTTCTTTTCCTTCATTCTTTCTTTCTTTCATTGATTTATATTTTGACTTTCACTTTCCACGGCTTTTCATTCCCTAAAAGTTATCTTATTATTGTCACAGTTTTTACTTCTCTATTTTTTTCTGTTCTTTTTCCTTTTTTTTAACGCTTTTTGTTGTGGGCTTCTTCCAGTCCAATAAGTCTACTCCACTTATTGGTGTGTGTGGTGTTGTTGGTGTGATGTGGTGTGTGTGGTGTACTTTGCAAGAAGTTCAACAACTTTTTATCTTATTTTCTATTCTATTTATTCACAAAATACATTGTGTTTTGTTGTGTTGTGTTAAATTTTAAACACAACAACAATCACATCAAGCTGACTTTATCACCATCTGACCTAACCACATGTTCTTCCTCTCTGTGATTTAAAACGAAATTCCTTAAGTGCTTTCGAGGATTTTATGCATATTTGCTTTAACACTCTACTCTGTCTTTCTTTTTTTAGTTTTCTTTCTTTCGTTGTCTGTCCTCATTTCGTTTCTATCTTTGTTTTTAATTTCTCTTCTTTCTTTCTTTTTTGTATGTGTTAATTTTTTTTTCTATTTCTTTCTTCCTAACTTTCTTTTTCTATTTCTTTAATTTCTGTCTTTTCCCTTTTTCAAGTTCTCTCTTTTTCTATTTCCTCTTTAACCACACCCACCTAACTCAGTTTTATTATTTAATTCTTAGCACATTAGTCAGCCTTTCCTTCTTTTTCTAAACCGAAAGAAAGACGCTATTCATTCTTAACCTTTTTCTTTTTCGAAGGGCACATAACTCTAACTTTCTCGGTTCTTCTTGTCTCTTCAGAAGTCCTTTCTTTCTTTCTTTTTCCTCTTTTTTTCCCTTTTTTTCGGGGGAGAGACAACCGTAATATTTTTGTTTTTGGTGTGATGTACCCAACATCACAGGGTAATCGGATATTTCGTGGTGCCGTCGTTAAACTTTTAAACTTTCGAGGTAAGAAAACCTACCTGTTAAAAACAAACAAACAACTTTTTGTTTGTTTTCTTTTAAAGTTGATTTTGGAACTAAATTGATTTTTAACTTGAAAGAAAGCTTTTAATTTACACCTCCACCTGTAACTGTAACCTAATCTAGATTGAATCTTTTTTTCCTGTTATTTTTACTGATTGTTTGTATTGGCTAGGCTGAATGGATACGCCTGGAAAGCAAAACTCGGTTGATTTATTAAAGGGGAAAATAGTTTAATTGAATTAAAAGAAAGAAATCAATATTTTATTTCAAGTGAAATATTTTTATTCTATAAAATAAAAAAAATATATAATTAGTTTTATATTTTTAAATGTTGTAAATAAATACACATTTTTATGGTTGTTATTTTTAATAGAATTAAAAAATAGAGAATGTTTTTTCTAGTCGCAACAATGTAAAATTAAGTGAAGTCAATGCGCGGATGCGAGTAGTTGCAACAACAACAACAACAATCCATGCGCGTGTTTTTTTTTTTTTAAATTTTGCGTTAATTTTTTTTAAATGAATTCTTTATTTTTTTATATTTTCCTTATTTATAAAATATTTTTTATATTTTATCTTATTTGATTTTTGGTACAGTTTCAGAAGTGGAAACTTGGCGCGCACGCGCATTTTACTATTAAACGCACGCGCGGGTACTCGCGTTCGCGCATTAAATTAAACTTGTCAGAGGTCGTGTTAGGGTTGGGTTGGGTTAGGATTACTTACATGTGTGGTTGTTGTGACTGGCGTGTATTATGGAAACTTGCTTCAGTTACTTTTATCTTAAAAAATGCATTAGTTTATTTAAAAAAAAAACTAATTGAAAACGCACATGATCTTTCTTGCGTCTGTATTGACATTTCCCCATTCGTAGAAAGGAAATTTGTTATTTGACAGTAAAAATGCGTGTGTGCTCTTGGGCTGCTGGCTGGAATAATCACACTTTTTAAATGGTACCAATTTTTTTTATATATTCAAAGGTTATTTGGTAAAGAAAGATTTACAAAATTTGTAACCAAAAAGTTCGAGGAGCAATCTCATTCGATTTTCTAATGGTTTTCAGGTGTGCTAAAAATGAACATTTCCAACATTTCTGTTTTGCCGCAATCTCTACATTTTAATGTGATTTCTTGGGATTATTTTCTTATGACAGTACGACAGTCATTTGGCAGCCATTAAAGTGCATGATGATTTATGTCACAATCAAAATGAAAAGTTTGCAGTGTTTTAATCATTTTAACATAAAAAAATCTCCGCAGTTTGTTTGACGCTGATTGACAAAATTAACTTTTTTAAAATTCCATCTTCAAAATATTTCCTAAAAATGAAATGAATTAATGTTTTATTTAATCTTTCCAAAATGTACAATATATTTAATAAATTTGATTGATATTTTCCAAGATTTTACTATATTCAAAAGAATTAGATCAATGACTAGTCCTTTCTCTTTATTTTCAATTATTGTTCCTATTTTTTAAAAGTCTTTTTTCCTTCTTTGAAATTCCAAGATGTTAAATAATTTGTTCTGGAATGATGGTAAGTGTAGTTTGAGATATTCCAAGAACTATTTTTAATATCAATATTCTTTTCAATTCAAAAGAAATTATTATTAAAAATTATTTAATAAACATATAAGCAAACGATTAAACGCGAAAAGTTTTGCGGAACCCATAACATAGCGTCAGACAGCTGTTTCGATCTTATTGGAGCTCGTCAGTGACACGTAATGTTGCTACTAATATTTCTCAATATTGAATCGTAGTTTTTTTTTTCTTTTTTTGTACTAGTTTATACACATTGGATCTATATGTTTGTTCTGAGAATTTCAGAAAAATCCATGCCCTAATTTTTGAAATATACATGAATAATTGTAAATTTTATTTCCATTCCTTACATTATGGCCGATACTGTATATATTAGTTAATTGTAGACACGAAGTCAACGTTAGTCGGCAACTGTCAGTTTCTCGCTTATGCGTTCATCAGGCCTGACGAACGCATAAGTGAGAAACTGGGAGTTGTAAGGTCTTGCGCCCCCTTTTTCCTTGCTATTGGGGTAGGTAGCTTACTGTTTTCCAGATATTATACCAAAAACAAGCAGGGCGTATCACCAAGGTCATATAGGATGTTGAGGCCCACAAGATATTTGTTATTTTTTTTTTTAAATATTTTGGCAGGATTTTGTTATTCATCTTTTTTTTTTAAAATGTGTTTTTATTAATGGTTGTCATTAATAATTATGAAGTCATAATAGTTTTTAATGACTTCATAAGAATTTGTAAGTATATTTTACTTTAATTTCTTAGGATTTGATCCCAAATATTTCCTTAAAAATCCTCCTCACCACTTTTATAAGCTAATATTATATTTTGTTTGATTTTTTTTTCTAATCAATTATTTTCTTGTTATTCTATATACATTATAAAATATTTTGTGTCCAGCTCTTTCGAGCAAGGACTAATTTATTCGTAAAGAATTTGTAACATTTGTGATATTGGTGGTAATTAATTGATTGAGTAGATACCAATATTAGCTTTTAAAAGTTATTCTTTATTTTCTTAATTTTTACA
>JAUZSX010327921.1:0-11227 GCA_034780655.1 Idiosepius hallami | reverse complement strand
TCCAATCCAATCCATCAACCAAATAACCTATTCAGCATTAAATGATCCATGAGGGTTGATATGCTGGTTAAATAAACCATCCAATTCAATCCATCAACCAAATAACCTATTCAGTATTAAATGATCCATGAGGGTTATGCTGGTTAAATAAACCATCCAATCCAATCCAATCCAATCCACCAAATAACCTATATTGTGTTATTCAATAAACTATGTGAAAAAAATAGAACATTTATAAAAAAAATATATTGTTCTCAGCATCAAATGACCTAAAAGTTGATATTTCCTAAAATCAACAAAATAAAATATGAAATTTTGACAAATTAACAAAGAATATCAGCAGTAATTTAATAAAACTTTTTGTTTCTTGTATATTTACATCACAGCTTCAATGGCATATCAAACTTTTCAGTGATTTATTCTAAGGAAAACTAAAAGGTTTTAGATTAATTTTGACTCACATTATTACGAAAAGTATAAATCTCTCCATTCCCTCAAGCTATGGGTTAAATAATGCATATTGTGTTATTCAAATAAAGTGTGGACAAAAATAATGTTTATCAAAAATGATTGTTCTCAGCATTAAATCAACTAAAAAGTTTTTGCCTTACAAAAACAAAACATCTTCCATAATTTGCTATATACACTATTTTTTTTAGTGGCCTCATCCCAATGGCTCTTTTCCTCTCTTTCAACTCCTCATCCACCCCAGGACAAAGAATGTTCTCATCTCATGATAATAAAACATCTTATTGCTGCTAATTCCGTGTCCAACAACAACTTCCCAACTTTGACTCAACCCGTTAATGACCCACTAGCGTCCCACTGTTCCCTTTTCTGTTCTGCCACCTTTGTATAAATACGTAAATATGCTATCTCTATTTTCTTCCGACCACCAGATATCCAAGTTCAAGTTTCTAGACCCTAAAGTGGCAAAGTGTTTTTCATAAAGGAAGCGATTTCCTCAAAGACAGACAGACCAACACATAAGGTCACTTTAATCCTTTGGTTTCAGATTCTTTGATGACAGCCGGTCATTGAATGCAGGAAGAAATAAAGGATTATTTTTTCTTAAATTCTTTTCTTCTTTTCTGAATTGCAAAAAGAAACAGAAAAGGAAGGAGTTTTATTTCATTTAAACTCATGGCTAGAAAAATAGAACAAATAATTTCAAATTTGAAATTGTTGCTTACAAGTAGTTTTCAAAGTATTAAGACTTTTAATATCCACTTTCACTCATGGTTTTCAATGATGGTCACTACTTTCACTGTTTGTTTGGTTTTGACTAACCCTAAGGAGAACTGAATACCTATAATAATCAACATTTGAAAGGTGAGTGTTAAATTGCACAAGTTGGTGTTGGGGACTACATTCACCATTAATAATTCAAAAGTTAAAATAATGTAAATACATAATAACAATAATAATGAGAAGGGGGACATACATGTAATTGTTGGTTTTACAGCATATCAATCGTTTTGAGTCATTTAATGCCAATCATTTTTTTTGATTAACGTTCTTTTTGTCCATACACTAAGTTTTTCAAACAGCACAATCAATCCATAACTGGAGAGAATGTAGGAATTTATACTTTTCTCAAGGGTATTAATCCAAATGTGAACACAGCCAGAAACAACTTGCCTCAAGTGGACTGACTTTCCCAATCAATTTGTGTGTGTGTGTGTTGAATTAAAATAAAAAATGTAAAGATATGAAAAAAAAAATGAATAAAAAGGTGCCAGTCACTCTACAGAACACCAGCAGAGCACCACACCCACACCATTCCACACCACTAGCAAAGTGGCTCCTTTATAAAGGCCTGTATATTGGAGACCAAAGAGAATAAAAGGGTAGGAAGAAACTTTTAGACAGAAAAAAGAAGAAGAAAAAAAAAGAAAGTAGACAAGAAAAAGTAAAAAAGAAGTTGAAGCAATAAATAAGGACCCATGAGAGAGAGAGAGAGAGAGAGAGCAGAGAGCTAGAACAGAAACAAAGAACCAAAAATTAACCAGAAAGCATTTAATTCAAAAAAGATATGCCCCCTCCCCTTCCAAACAATAAAAATTCAGTCCCTTTACAAAATAAAAAGCAAAGAAGTCGTAATAAAAAGGAAAGCTATATTTGGAGTTTCAGTTAATTCCAACTGACTCCCTCCATCACTAGTAACAGAGATTCTTGTATTAGGGCAAAAGGAAAATTAATATTAATACTACTACTAATAATAATAATAATAATACACAGGGTCAGCTAAAAGAAGAGAATGAGACAGTGGGGGGGGGCGTAAACGGTGACACCTCCGACGACCTCTAACCGAAAAAAACCTACATGACATGCATAGTGGGTGTGGTGGTATTGGTGCTTGCTCTGAGTGCTGGTGTTTTTGCAGTTGCACTGTTGGTGAATGGTGCTGGTGGTAGTTGGTGTGTGGTGTGGTGTGGTGTGGTGCATCATGGTGTGGTGCACTCACTCACTGAGAGCAGGCAGGAAGCAGGTGCAATAATTGTGCTGGTGCAGGTAAGTGCATACACACACACCACAGTTGGTACATCCACTGACACTGCATCATCATCATCACTGACACTCAGCATCCATCATCATCAACAACAACTGAAATTGAATCAACCATAATTTTAAAAAAATAGAAACGTAAAATTTTTGTTCCGCTTTTTAGCCTTTTTCCCTAAAAAAAATCATTTTATTTCACGCCCCTTCCAATATGGCTTTATCATCATCATCATCTGAATTGTTGTTGTTGTTCAATTTACGTACATCAACTAAAAAAAACAACCACCACCGCCAACAAAAATTATTCCAGTAAAAATAATCAGATTTATTCTTTCTTGATTAAAGTAGTTTATAAGGAAATAATTCCAGTTTGAAGAAGAAAAGAAAGAAAAAAAGAAATGAATAGAAAAAGTAGAGAAAGAAGGAAAAAAAGCAAACCTTTGAAAATTCGAGGAATTTTTGGGGTTTTATATTTATTATTTCAAAACAAAACGGTTTGGTAACACAAACACCCCACACAGAATTCACAAACACATACACTATCTCATTGGAGATGGAATAAGCTCTTCCACGCAGGCTACCTCCAGGTTACGCGCCAGCGCCACCCAAGCGGCTCCAGCTGAAAGAGCCCACTTTCAAAGTTTAGTTTTAATGAAGATTATTAGAATTGAGAATTTAGTTCAATTGTGGTCGGAACAGTGTGAACAGACCAACAACCCCAGTAAGTAAACCACGACCCGCACAAACACAACCACTAATTCCGGCCAGGCCCAGCCTGGCCAGAGGACCTTCTCTGACCTGGCCCAGCCCGGGCAGCCCTATCTGTAGTACGGAATCAAACCAGAAGAAGAAAACTTTTTTTTTCTTTTTGTCTCATTTTATGAAGGCATGAGACAACTTTGGATTGTTTTTTTTTTCTATCCGTGACCAGTGGCACTCAGCCAGCACTAGGTGAGTTTGTACTTCCACAGTTTCCTCCAGCAAGGAAAAACAAAACAAAGAGAGAACCAAGTTAACTTTAACAGAAAAAAAAATATGAAAAAAGATTTTTTTTTTAAATAATTTAAAAATTACTGAATGAAATATACAAAATAAAATAAGAACTAAATGAAATAAAGGGTCCAATTGTTAAGGGATGGTTTTAATTAGAAATTAAAACACTTTAGGAAAAAATAAAGACTTCGAATTTAAAATGCAGTGCAGGTTTCTAATTTAATTCAAATGAATGCGTAAAAAGTAAATTTGTGATTTTTTAGTGCCATCATTCATCTATCATTCCAAGTCATCCAACAACAACTTACAATTTGACTGACTGCTGCTGGCAAATTTGTTCTTTTACTGCTTCTTATTCAAGTTTTCTTTATCACGATTTTCAGATCATTTCAACTGTTCTTGTTCTTGTTCAATTATTAAATGATTTTCTCTAGTCATTGTAGTAGCGACTGGGACTACTCTACTCACTGACTGACTGAATAAACATTAACAATATAAAACGTTTTTTTTCTCTCTCTTTTTTTCCTACTGTAATAATAAAAACCTAATGTTATTGTGCTTCTTTACTGAACAAATGAATACTGGGTCGTTAAAACTAAAAACTACTATTGCTTCTAATTCTATTTTTTATCCATCGATTATTTCTATCTCGGCGAGAGAAAAATCAAATTCAATTAAATCTAAAAGAAAATAAATCAACTGACACTGGCATTATTAGTAATAATAATATGAATGAACCCTTTGCTTCATCTTGACAACCAACCAACATTCCTTTCTTTCCTTTTTCCCTGTTAATTGTTTGTGGGGAGTTCATGTTAATTTAAAATTTAGACCAAATATAACTGCAAAAAAAAAGGAGGAAATTAAGTTCAAGTTTTTCTCACTTTCTTGAGAAATTTTAAATTATTTCTTTCTTTTGGTTTCAATTTCAAAAAGTCCTTGTCTGACTTGGATCAAGAAAAACAGGGAAAGAAAAGATTAATCATTTTTATTGTTTTTTTAATTAGTTTCATTATACATTTTCATCATTATTTTAACCTAACAAAAGTAACCACTATTGGCTAATATTTAAATCTTTTTTTTTTTAAGCAAAATCTACAGTTACAAAATTTAAAACAAATTTTTTGTTTGATACCTTACTCTCACCTTATATGACCAAAAAAGTTGACATGTTGTAAAACAAATCAATCATCTAAAAAAATATTAAATAAATCGAATTGAAGTGCATACACCAACACCACACCAACCACACTAGCCAGCCCAGTGAGTGCACAAATGCACAACAGCACACGGTCACCACACCACCACTGGTGGTGGGTGCACCAACCACAACAAAACACACACTCACACACACAAAGAATGCAAGACGCACTCACTGTCTGTACTACTGGCACAGTGGCACACACACACACACACCATTACTCAATGGCAAACAGACACGCCACGCACATATTTACCAAAAATCCAACATGTTGGAAGTTGGTTCTGGTTGTGAATGAAAAATAAACTATTCGTCCAAACTTATAAATTAAAACAACAGTAAAATAAAAGAAAAACTTTTATGAAAAACAAAACTTTATTTTTTCCCTTCATTCATTCTAATTTTAAATCATCATCATGACCGGCCGATTATTTGAATAGACTGACATGAAAATAATATCAGTCGAATTAATTGTAATTTTTGTTGCAAGGCAATATAGACAGAGGGACAGAGAAGAAAGGTGAAGGAACAGAGAGTGTGTGTGTGTGGAGGAAGGGAAAAGAAAGAGAAGGAAAAACCGACTGATTTTTTTTTAATTTGATTTTATAAAATAAACGTTAGAAACTTAAAATACAAACAACATCCAAAAATAGGAAATATTTTTTTAAGCAGCCAGACATTATTTTTGTTCCTCACCCAAGAAAATAAAACTAAAAAAGGAAAGGAAAAATAAAACGTTTCATTTATTAGAAGAACAATGAAGGAAGAATTATGCATTTGATTTAATTCGTTTTTTTTAACTAGAGTGAGGGACAGGAAAAGGAGAAGAAAAAGAAAAGTCCAAGCAATTTTGAATATGTGAAGGGGGGGATAACAGAAGAGAAAGAAAGCGAATAGAGATAAAGGAAAGAAAGGAAGAAGAAAAGAAAGAAAGATGGATAAGCTAGAAGGAAAGGAGGAATAGAAGGAAGGAAGGATAAACAACAACAACAAAAATAGTGGATGATGCTAAAATGCTTTTCTTCTTGCTCGAAGCGAAAAAGAAGCACATTAATCACAAACAACACACATACACACACACACACACGCAAATATAAAATATCTAGAAAATGAGAAATTGTTAAAAAAAATAAATAAATAACACCCGCTTCTCTCCACCCCGCAAAAAAAAGAAATGAATAAACGGTTGAGGACATTAAATCCCAAATTATGACACTAGACTCGGTATATTGTTTAACCTAGATATGAAAAAGTATGAAAAAAAATTTCATAATTGATGAGTGAAGAAGAACGGCCAAGATGACGATGATGATCGTCGTGATTGATTACTTTATTTAATCACTCTTTCTCTCTCTTTTTAAATGGGGATGATGATGATGATGATGGCATAGAGAAATAAAGGAAATAAGAACGAGAAATTAAAGTAATCACCCACCAACAACAACCAAGGTTCAACCAGACAAAAATGAATCAGAATTTTCATTAACAATAAAAAACATTTCCCACATACAACCAAAAAATAATGGATTAAAAAAAAAGACTAGAAAATAAAAATAGAATTCGGTTTTGAAATTTTTAAACTTTTATTCTTTTTAAATTAAATTAATTAAAATGTCGCTCGGTAATTAATTAGTGTTTACTTACTTCACTCATTTAACAGTTATTAAATATTTGCTATCTCTATACCATAAGTTAAGTTAACTAACTACTAACAGTGTTCTTGATTTTCACATTTAAAAACGATTTTTTATGCACAAAAATAATAAACATTTTACAAAATTTAATAAAGTTTGGAAAAGTAAAAGTTCCCCATTATTTTCAGGAAGTTTCAAGTTTGTTCACAGAGTTTACGAGTCCGAGTTTAAGAATGACATGTGAGTAGAGACTGTTGTTCCTCCGGTGAAGAATACAACTTCTACAAGGTCCTATACCGGCAGATGAAATAATAATAGTTTTTAAAATTCTTAAACATTAAATTTAAATCTATAAAGATATTTAAGCAAGATTAGACAACAAAATAAATTCTCAAAATGTCATTTTTTTTTCTCTCATGAGACTTTTTTTAAAATCTTATCTTTGTTTTGTTTTTCCACGTGTTTAAACAGAAATAATCTTAGAAGAAATGAGAAAATAAAAGGGAAAAGAAAATAATCTTATTTCAAGTTTGGGTTTAAATAAAAGTCTTGTAGGTGAATTAAATATTGTTTTTTAATTTTAAAAAGTAAACTAAGAAAACAAATAAAGATGCTCCAAGTTTAAGGGGTTAAATGACGAACATAAACAAAAGAGAAGATGATGATCCGAAATTTCAAAAGTGAAAAAAGAAAATAACGAAACGATGAACAGAGAACAGAGAACAAATAATGGCGAAAAAATGAATCGAGAAAGAAACTAAGAAAAAAGCTGGAAAAATCTGGCCAAACTACATTTAGTCAATAAAAGGGAAGAAAGAAAAGAACATTTCGTTATTAGTCATAAAAGTGAAAAAAGGAGAAAAAATATAAATAAATTTAAACTGGAATTAAGAGGGAGGAGGAGGAGGAGTAGAACAGACGAGGAGGGAGGAGGAGGAGTTTTCTTCCTCATAAACAAAATAAAAAAAAAAGCTTGACAAGAAGTAATTCAATGTCGTCCTTATTAAAACATTTTAATTCGAAAGTCATTTTAAAAGACAATAAGCAAAACTATTAAAGAGATTTACATCTTGATAAATTGAAGAATTTAACCCTTTCTTTTATTCACGTTAAAATAAACAAACGAACTAATTTTTTTTTGTTAGAGTAAAAATAAAAAATAAAGAGGGGAGTTAGTTTTTGCAAGGTTTTATTTATTTAATAAAACCTCTTTAATCACAAATAGCAGTTCATTTTTAAACAGCATAAAGAAAAAAAAACAACAGCAAAAGTTTCCTTGAAAAGTAGGGGAGGGGACTTACTTCCTTAAGTTCTTCTTTCTCTTTTACTAGTTTTTTTTTCTGTTTTTAGAAAGAAAAAGTCAAGATCACTTAAACAAATTAGAGATTGAATTAAAACAAAAACTAAACTAACCACAAAAAAACACATATGGACGGACGAGCTCTAAGTAATCAAACTGAAAAAATGTCATTAAAAAAATAAAATAAAGAGGGTTTTTTTAGAGATTCAATCAGTCCTTAATTTGGGATTTAATCTTGTAGAATTTAAATTAAACTGTAAACGGTGGAAGGACTGGAAAAACTTAAACGAAGCTAAGTCAACTGAATTGAATTAATGGTCTTTTTCTTTTCAATCAAGAAGAATCGGAAATGGTTATTGCATTGATATAAAAAAAAAAAAGAATCTCGAATACAGCAAGAGAAATTCAGTGTGTGTGGTTGTTGTTGGTTTTTGGGGAAATGGTTTTTGGTGTCTGGTGGTCTGGTCCTGTGTGTGATGTAAGAAGTGGCCTGGGAACGAAATACTTTCCAGGTTTAAGGGGCTTTTCCCCACACCTTTGGGGGGCCACTTACCTTGGGCGTGCCCTACGCGGACAAGACGTCGACCGGCCGGAAAGTAGAAGCAGGAAAAAAAAAACTTGCTCCTTGCCAAAGTAGGAATAAATATGTCGGAGGAGATATGATATAGAAAGAACGAACGACTAAAGAGAAGAAGAGGGACAAGAAAAAGAAGGGGAAGCAAGACAGAGAGCCAAGCATCAGCAGCAGCAGAAGAGGAAGAAGCAGATCAAAGAAGAAGAAGAAGAAGGAATTAAAATAGACAAATAATGGTCAATAGCAGCACCAGCTTGGATGGTGACACTATAGCCTGATTTTGCTTAAGCTTTATCATGGCAAGCAACTAAAATAATAATAATAATGATAATAATCACACATACATACGGTACGGATCAACTGACTTTTATATTATTACTTTTTCAGTACGTTTTTTTTGTTTTGTTTTGTGAGGTTGGCGGACAAGAGAAAAAGAAAGAAGGGAAAAGTAGAAAAGGGAATTAAAATAATTTATATATTTAGAGAAGAAAAAAAAACAGTAAGAAAGAAAAAAAAAAGAAGGAATAGAAAAGTTAAGTGCGAGTCGGTCGGTGCGCTTTTAAACAAAAAGAAACAAAAAAGCGCCTTAAAAAGAAACCATCGAATTTGCGGGAAAATTTTAAAGAAAGGAAATTGAAGTGATTTTAATTTTCTTTTTAATCAACTTCTCTCGATCGAATATTCTTCCCTTTAGAAAACAAAAAAAACAATCTTAAATATTGTAAAAAAAAAAAACTTTAACTTTAATACTTTTTATTCATCTTTCTTTTGTTGACGACTCGACATTTGGGACGAAATTTCAATTTTCAAACAATAAAGAAAACCCGTTTTTTCTTTTTTTGTCACTTTTTTACTCCTTTGAACCCTAACTTATCAAATTTAGCAAGTAGTCACTTACTCACCGCTGTTATATTAGAGCAACATATTAGGGTCAAAATATTGGTGTATCTTCTTTTGCTTTGTGTTCTCAGGGCCGATATATCGCTCCTTAATATATTTTTAATTTATTAAAATAAACAACAAAAATGGCCCCGAAATTTTACATTAATGAATTAACATTGATTTTTAGTATAGATAAAAAGTTGAATTCTTGCATTTTTATTAACAAAGAAAAATCATGAATTATTAACTGGGCAATTAGGATATTTTGAATTATCAGAGAAAGCTTTTAACTTTATTTGTCAAAAAAAAAGAAATTAAATCAGGTAAGTTAAATTCTTTAAAAACAGAATTAACTCTCCCAAAAGTAGAATAACAATTAAATAATTACTACCAAAAATAATTTTAACAAAAATTTAAAACTATTTTTTTAGAATTTTTAAGAAAATTTAGAATTTTTAAGAATTAAAAAAAAACACAAAAATTTTATGGTTTTGTTTTTAATTTTTAAGGTTTTTACAAGTCATTTGGAAAAAATAAAAAGGACAGAAGAAAGACTACAAAAAAACTTTTAATTTAAAATCCAAACAAACAAAACTTTTTTTTAGCTTAGAAAACAAAAAGAAGAAAACAAACAAACAAAAAAGAACCCATGTTGCCCTCGTTCATCATTTTTAGTTTTTCAAACAAGAAAAAATCGAAACTTACATTTATCTAAAAGAAGGGTATTATCTCCGTCCAGGGTCGTCAAACGACATTAAAATCCCGGGAGGAAGGTCCATAGTCCATAAAGTGAATAAAAATGGCACGTGTGTGCGTGTAAAGATGGGATCAGAAAAAGAAGTGATGAAGGGTCTTTTTTGGGGGGGTTCGTTCGAGGGAATGTCAAAAAAGAAATCCCAGAGTCTGATGTTGTTGTGGTGGGTTACTGTTGTTACTATGTGTGTGGTTTAGTGTCAGTCAGTCACTGTTGTGTACACACTACTGACTAGACTGGTGGTGTGTGGTTGGTGTGTGTTCCCACAAACGCACGAGCATAAACTGTCCTATCCGGTCTTGTTTTGTTGTCCTCGTCCAGTAGAGGAAAAAGAAGAAGAAGTTATAATTTTTAGAAGAGAGAGATGAATTTAGTAGACAGAGAAAGAGAGAGGAAAAAAATTAAGTCTAGAGAAGAGACGACAGCAAAAATGTGGATTTTTCCGTTGTTGCTATATAAATTGGAACTCGGTATAAAGAAAGACTTTAGAAGTAAGGGTGTGCTAAGCAAGCAATGGATGATAAAAAAAAAATGTTAATAATTTTTTTTTTTTTTAGTGTTTTGCTTTTCCTTCTTCTTCTCTTTTCCCTTCTTCTGTTGTGGAAAGAAGAAAGGAAAAGAAGCAAAGATGTTTGGAGTGGAGAGAGCGCATGTGGCCGCTACCGGCACGGCTGCTGCTGCTGTTTGTGACGTCATCATTTGAGAAGAAACGAGTTTTTTGGGGTTTTTTTTAAAGAGAGAGAAGTATTCCCTCCTCCCCCTTTTCCCCCTTTTTGCTTTTCTTCTTTCTTTTCCTCCCCTCTCTATCACTCTGACTTTCTTTACTTTCTTTCTCTTTTGTCCTTCTCTTCTCTTTCTCTCTCTTTAGGTTCCGTCTTTTCTTTTCTTTCTTTCTTTCTTTCTTTCTAGACTCCTCCTTTTCGTTTTACTTTTTGCCCCCTTCCTCTCTCTCTCTCTTTGATTTAATTCTCTTACCCTTTCTTTTCTCCCCCCTTCACTTTCTTAGCCTCCCTCTTTTTCTCATCCTCTTCCGCTTTTCCTTTTATTCTTTTTCCCTCTTCCTCTCGAAGATTTTCTTTCTTCCTCAAACTCTTTTAGACTTCTTTCTTTCTTCCTTTTTTTTTCATTCATTCTGTTAATTCTTTCTTTTCTTTTTTCTTTCATATCTGTTTTGTTTGTTTCTTTGCTTACTTTTTTCTTTCTTTTTCCTCCTTTCTTTGATTCTTTCTTTCTTTCTTTTCAACAATTATCTTATTTTTTCTTTTCTTTTCTTCCCTTCTTTTCTTTAATCATTTCTTTTTTTTTTTCTTTCGTTTCTTTTTTCTTGTTTTACCTTTTCTTTCTTTCTCTCTTCCTTCCTTTCTTTCGCTCTTTCTTTCTTTTT
>JAUZSX010327910.1:0-10000 GCA_034780655.1 Idiosepius hallami | reverse complement strand
ACTAACAATACAATATCATAGTTTCCTTCTGAATTTTTATAATGTAGAGTTGCCACTCGGTGTTTCAGTTAGAGTTCCTCGGTAAGGGAAATGAAATAATCTTATCAAACATTAATTAGTTATTTTCAGTTAATTAAACACATTTATTGTTATTCTATTTTCTTCATACACTAAATTTTAGCAGATTAATTCTAGAAACGTGTTTGTAGGGTCAAACGTTGGTGTGACAAATTCTTTTTAGAAATACAACCATGAAACACACAGGCACACAATATTCCTAAAATCGTATCCATTTTGCAAGGAAAGCAAGAAATCTATTGAGATGCCTCTAACAACAAACGCTGCTGGAAACGCTGCCTATCTTTAGATCTACACTGAAATGCTCGGGGATTCATGTCATAGATCTTATTAATATTCATTTTGTGGAATATTGACGCTAGGAATGAGAATTAGGAAATTTATTTCTCGTCCATTTTTTCCCCAGATAAGAGCTGATAATGACATATATTTACAGTTTTAAGAAAGAGTGTCTCCATGCATGGTTACTGTTGTTGTTTAGAAATTTTTGCTGTCGTTGCTTGTTTAAACTTTTGAGGTGAGTCTTGATTATCAGGGTTTCTATTATTATTATTATTATTATTACTTAGACATTGGTTTTCGTTTCCTTGATACATTCAAAGCGATTCAACTGTTTTGCACTTTTACCTTCCTAATGTATTGTTAAACTTCTATAACTTTCATATCGTACTGTAGATTCTTCACGGAACTCCAATTTAATACACCTGGATACACTGTCCACATTCTGTATCAATTAACTGGTGAAATTTAGATGGTAAGTATTTTTAATTATATTCGATCCCTTTCAAAACTTGATTTACCTTACATAGTGGTTCACAATTTTAATAATTTATGTAGGAAGTTTTTTATGATTGTTTTTTAAATAGTATTTTTTTACCAGTTTATTTGTTGGTAACAGTGCGAGAGAAGCGAGAACGACTATGGAATTGTAGCATACACAAGTCTAAATCTAAGTGGTTCTGTTATATCCACATTTGGGATAATGAAAAAAAACCTTAATTTGTAGTTAAACATCAATCTATAGTTAATTTTTCGGGCGTTCCTTCAAAAATCCATTGAAAATATTTTGAAGTATTGTTGTTATACGTTGGTAGACGACCCAAGTGCTTTCAGACATTTTAAGGTCCATTTTTGAAATTTAACTTAAAAAAATTAAACAAAAAAATCGACAACAGAAATCGTTGATTTTCAACAATACTTGTATAAAAACTGGCTGTCTAATTACACACACACACATACACACACGTTATGGGGACCCATTCGGCAGCCCACTATATTGCACCCAACCCTTCCGAACTCTATATCTTTACCAAACTACGCACAATCATTGTCATACGAGACCTTAACTGCTATACTGTCCGACCGAAAGTGAGGCCAAAACCTACCTCTGTTTTTTTGTGTATCACTTCGGTAAATGATAGTAGGCTGACAGTAAGCCTAGGAAGGGGAGAAGTGAGTGGCATCCAGCCACACATACCCCCGCACAGACGACAAGAAAGTATTTTTGACGACCACTGTCAACAAATGTGTATTGACACACTCGCACACTCACGTATGCACACAAGCAAAACAGCGAATTTTAAAGTGATTATTTTTTTCTTTCAAATTTGTGTTCGAATTGTAAATTTTCGTGTGAATTAAATTTTAATTAACATTATATTTTTACATAACATAACATTGTAATTCCTGGTTGTTTATTTGCTTATTTTTGTCGATAGGAACTAGTCTCAATACACACGCTTATAAGTTCCGTTTTTCCATATTATTAAACATCAAATTATGAATGTTTGCTAACTAAAAAAAGTAACCTTTAGATTTATTAGTTTACAAGTAAACCACTTTTATTTGATTTAGGATATATCATGATATATAATACTTTTCAAAGTTCCTGAAATTTCAAAAGGCATCACCTTAGGAACGACAGACACTTCATTAGTAATGAATAGGAAAAATAAAACTTTTTGAACTTTTGATTCAATTTATTGCATCCATATTTAAATGTGGAATCTGAAGTTGCATGCTTGAATGTATTATAGCCACTGGGGGAATTAATTGATGTCTTTATTATTTGACAATAGTAAGATTAAGGGAACAATGCGAAAGCATTCATGAATATATATGAGGAAGTACTAATAACCACTCATTTAGCTCGCTCAAAGCTAATAGCCTTGTAGTGATCCACTGATCTCGAAGCAAATATTGGTTGGTTGCTGTGTGAAACTGTCGGGAGACAGTCGCTGCTATATATAGATGATAGAGAGCAGACCCGGAAAAATTACAGCCAAAACCAACACAAAGAAAGATGTACGAAGCTGACTATTCCAGATGACTAAACTTCTTAACTACTAAACGTCTATCGATTGAATTCAAATGCTCTCCATGTCTGAAGATTAATGTCCAGTTATTTTGGGGAATTGAAGCGGCTACACAACACAGCATAAAACTTGAATAGAATTATCAGAAAACAGTGTTTTATAAATGTGACACGCACACACACACATATATATATATATATATATATATTAGTATTTATATAAATATATACAGGGGTTGGACAAAATAATGGAAACACCTGTAAATTAGACATGTAATTTAAAACACCTATAATAATTGAAAATAAATTATAAAAGTCTTATCTTTTTCTTATTTCTGTTAATTGTTATGCTGAATTAATTGGTTCATTTTTTCGTTTTTTAGTTTAAATATTCTATATTAGAAAAAAGAATGAAAATGGCCGATCTATTAGATTTAAAAATGTTTAGGTGTTTCCATTATTTTGTTTAACTCCTGTATATATACATGCATATATTTGTGTGATTGTGTGTACAACGTTCGTATGTATAACGATGAATATTTAGAAATTAAAACATATTATAATCACAATTATATTCAGTCAACATTAAAACGTTACGGTTGATTGAATAAATCATTATTCAGGAATATAAATGTACATTAGACCTAACTCAAAACCTTCAAAACACTCCTTTACGATAGATGCTTAACCTATTAAATGTTCTGGTTTATCTCAACCTAAAGAAAGTCACTTTTCTTTGTCGCAGTTTAGTAGTTCCTGATTGGAATCACAATATTTGCCTAATTTATGGAACAGATGGGAATTCCGGTGAGGTTTAATTGACTTAATACTTAATCAGATTAATAAGTTAATGGATAAATCAATAACCAGAGTTATCGGACATTTAAGGATTACAATAGATAATCTGTTTTAAGTATTAATGCAGCAATAAATAATTTGACCTAATCTCGATTTGTGATGATCGAATAAAATATGAGCCGATTAAAATTAGCGGAATCGTTTCCATGTTGTTTTTATTACGTTTTCTATTCACATTATCCTTTCTAATGCAGCAAAAAATGTATATCAGTTTATCCTTAAAAATCTCTTTGAATTAATAGTTCCTTTTGTTGTTTTATTAAAAATAATTCAATTTTTTCCTTTCAATATTTTGAATTCAACTTTTGTTGTTTTATTACAAGAAATTGCGGTGTCGAGCTTTTTAATATAAACCTTAGCCCTTTACCGAACGTTTTCGGTTTTGACCATCCTCAGGGATTGACATTGTATGTCAGTTACATTTTAGTTTCATTACGTTTTGATGTGTTTATCATTGAATATCTATATTATTTATACTTTTAGTCATATGCGTAACTATTTGTCTACACTTAGGGAAAGTCTATTATCCCTGTATGAATAAAATGTTTTGCTTTAAATGTTGCAAATAATGGAAATAAATAAAAAGTGAAGAATACCAGTCTACAAAAAGAAAATTCATATTAAAGTGTACCTGTTTTGGTAGTGAAAAAAAATGACATTGTCATGCAACATAATAATACTTAAACGTTTTTGTACATCGTAAGGAATGAAAAAATATCTCAATGACATCTGTAGCATATGAAGAACACCTAAACGGAAGTCATGAGATTCAAAAAATTGATAGTAGATTTGATGATTATAAGAGTCATTATAAAGGCGCTTTATTTTATTCTATATCTGAATTTTTTCTGTTTCTATTATCTATTTGTTATTAACCGTGCTAGAGTGCCTGATGTAAAAAAATTTAGTCTTGAGATATATCAACTATGCATTGTTTTTTTTTACGTTTAGAGCATGTTATATATAGATATCGATTTGTTAAAACGCAAGAAACATGCACTTTTATTTATTGTATTTTTTACTTAAGATAATTGCCATCACTTCGAATTGTGTGTATTATCTCTCCAATAAAGTTTCTCAAGTAATAAATGAATAAATATTTATTATCTACTACGTATATGACTTAAAATGGAGCACAAGAGCAGATTTATTATAATTAATGTAGATTTTATTCTTCGCCAAACTAGAAAATATTTTTAGTTAATGAGAAATGGAAAAGGGTATGAGGATAACTGAATTTGTAGCACTCGACCAGGTTTTACATATTGAGTGCTGGGCATTAGGTAATTTGCTCTCTAATTATGAATAAATGCTGTTTTATCTTGTGAAGCGCTATATTTACATGCAAACTGGCTTTGGACTTACTGCATTATATCTGCGTTTTGATAATCATTAAGAAAATAGATTTAAATTAATTAATTATTAGACATTTACCTTAAACAATGTAATTTATTCGTTTCTATATTGGATTTTGAGGTTTATAGCGCTTATTTAATTTGAACAATTATTTTATGACAGAAATATGAGTGTTTTATAAATGGATATCATTTTATTTTTTTATATTATCTTAATGTCTATTTTATCATTGAAATACAAAATAAATCTTTTGAGTAGAAGAAAATTTTAAATTTGTTATAAATATTGTACGATCCTTTACGATCATTTAGAAATTCTTTATTAAATAATGAGTTTAGCAAGCGCTTGCTAAACTCATTATTTACCAGGCTTTGGTAAATGTTGAGTGGTTCATTTTTTTCTGTATAAAAGATTACAGTGATGCCTCTTGCTCCTGAATATTATTAGGTGTTTAAGATCTCATTGTATGGACTTAAATAGCGTATCTCTCTGTAAATTAATATAGTTTTATATAACCAAATAAGAATGTGTGGGGCTAAATGTTTACTTGGAACATAAACTCATGGGCTCATAAATCATGATATGCTATTTAAAATACCAAGTTGATTATATTCACATTCGAGCTAATACTCTTCGGAAAGGTTTTATGTGTCATCTCCCAGAATCAGATAATGGACTGTTTCCTAACGTCACTTCACCCAGCCAAAATCTGCTTTCATCAGTCTCGTTAAGAGACTGAGAAAGCTCGGTTTTAACGTATATTTGTTCTTTAGCGTGATCAGCGTTCTCACTCATCTAGAGTCTCTTTTCTATATTTCTTATTCAATATATATTTATTTCACCAATTCCGTGTTTTCTCTTTATTCTTTCAATTATTCAACACAACAGAAAGATATGAATCGCCTAATTTCCCCCATTCTTAGATTAAATGGGGCATCTATCGGTATCTAAACAATATGTTAACGAATAATAGGTGCTTATAAGACACCCGTTGTGTATAGATTTAAGGTAGTTTAATTTCTTTCGCAAAAATATAATCCAATTTTGAAAATATTTACTAGAGATCTTTGACAATATATCAGTTTAGTTTTAAAAAAGGAAAGCAAAAATGGTAAAACATCCTATCAATTGTTTTCGTCATTAAATGACCGGTTAATAAGGGTTATAATAAACCAAAGAAAGATAACCTGTTGGAATTATAGTTTTAGGTATTGAAAATGAACCAATCTTTGTTAAGGGGATTTTAGACGTTTTATGTGTCTAAAATAGTTTATGAAATTATGCATTAGTGTGTGTGTGAGTGATCTTCCTTCCATTTATAATCTTGAGTGTGCCAAAATACTTCAAAGGCAATATGGTTAACACGTTCTTTATGTCAATTTCAATGAAGAATATTCTCGAAAATTACATGTAATTCCTATCAATATCACAGAAATTCTTTACAATTCAATAATTTACTCTGAAAGATTACTTTATATTTCATTCGATCGCTGACTACTTATCTTGGCTGTTTTTGTTTTTTTTTGCTTTTAAATACATTTCCATTCTCCTAATACATTAATTGTCGGAAATTATATTTTTGCCTAATATTTTAAAAAGGGTTTCTCATTGATCTATCTATCGACACATCCATCTATTTTACTCAATTTCTTTATCTTCACACGCATCTATCTAAATTTATCTGTCAATATCTGTCTATTTTCATCAATATATCCATCTTTAATGCCCTCCCCTATATATATATATATATATATATTATATATATATATATATATATATATAGGAAGATTAGGAAATTGTGATAGAGACAGAAATAGTACGAATGATTTATATAAATATATAAATCATTCGTTCTATCTCTCTCTCTCTCTATCACAATTTCCTTATCTTCCTCAAGCTCTTTATTTCTGACACTCACTTTTAATCTAGAAATCGAACAGAGTTATCTGATCAACGGCACACGTGCATCTTACACACATCTTAATATCTATAGCATCTATCGGTTAATCGGTGTAAAATACGTGGTTGTTTTTTCTGCCAAACTTCAATGATCGACATGATGTACGTGCTATAGAAAAAGCCTGCCAACTAATCGAAAACGACAAGTATGCCTTTTACCCATGTTACCATGTTTTGAAATTCATAAAATATTTGTAAGGTTTTATTTCTTACTGTTAACTTAAATTCACATATTAAGTATTAAATGATGAGGTTTTTTTATAGGTTTTATTTAGGGAATTGAATATGGCTGAGACTAAAACGAATGTTAATGAATAAAATTTTGCTTACAGTTATATTTCGGATTCAAAATTATTTACGAAAATTTACTAATAGGAAATAGGTATATGTATATATATTTTGTAATAAAAGTCGATTCCGGATATAAAACAACCATGAATTTTAGTAAAAAAAAACTCAGGAATTTTCTATGAATCAAATATAAGTCGATTATATAGACTTTTCCTACGTATCGGCTGTTATACGATATAGATATAATTCATTTATTGCACTCTAATCTTCTCTGTCTTTATAATTGAGAGATTCATGGTAGGAGAGTAGCAGGACAAAAAATATATTTATGACATGAGTTATCTTGTCTTTCATGACAAAAATGTTATCCAAATAATTTAATCAATTAATTTGATTAAATTATTGACGCAATTTATTTTTTGGATAGCAATGTTTTTAATTGGACGTTTTTTGGCCTTTTCTGTGTGCGTTTAAAAAATTGGACATTATTGCCGATGGGGGATTTGGAATGGGTGATATGGCAAATTGGACCTTTTTGCAAATGGGCGTTTGACTTACCAGTGCCCGTGTGCGTGTATCTGTCTGAGAAATGGTCTTTACCGGACTACTTTGACAATCTAAAGTGTAAAGACTAGAAATTTATATTTATAGTTAATTAGATGCTAGAAACAAATTCGTCTTGGTTTTAACCGGAAAATAGTTGTAAAAGGCTTAAACTAGAAAAATTTGATCGTTGCAGGCGCGTATTTTCGTCGATATTTATATTAGTCATTTGGTTTGGCTATGATTGCAGTTTACTAAAATAGTTTCCGTCTTTCAATAATACGGCTGTTTTTTTAAAAAAAATGGAATTACACAAAAGCTTATTTACTAAGGAAACAAATACATTTAAATTTTTTATTAACTGATAAAAAAAGAATATCATAATGTTCTGGGGTAACTGACACCCCTTTTACTGTCTTCACATGAACTATCCCATCTCTGGTGAGAGCAGCCATTTTAGACTCTCTTATTCAGAGATCACATGGCAGCCTAACCGTTGACATGACTTTACAGACTCTCCTATTTGATATTGGGAACCCCTTAAGAATAAGGCTACAATAGTAATGCAGCAAGATTTTCAAGTTAAACTCTCTAAAATTTTTGGTTCAGATCTCTGCTTGATAGGTTTCTTCTTGGCTAAACAAGTAAAGAAAATAGATAGACTGAGTGTTCATCAGCACACATGAAGCAATAAGAGAGTCACTATGTTGAATTTGAACAAGACTGAAAGGGAAGTAGAATAAGAAAGTAAGTCTTTAGGGGTGAGACCCTAAAAAAATGACAAATTGCATTTTGATGTTCTTATGCAATATTCGTATTGTTGTTTTTGTCTTGGATAATTACACACTGCAGACAGATATTTGCAATGTGGGGAAAGAGAAGTCTTACTTCGAAAGCGCACTCGTATGTGTTTGTCCTGTAGGATCAAAAGAAAATTTTAAAAATTCCAAGATGGCGTCCCTGTCCATTTGTTAGAACCACTCTAAACACCTATGCAAATGACTCCTAGCCCAGCGCTTTAAAGATGGGCCACTAGGGGAGTCAAATGGAAGAGTTTTCGGACAAGTGACAACCTGCGTGTAGTATTGTTGAAGAATATTTGCAACATGAGAGGTTAGGCTTCGTTCACTCCATACATAAAGTAGTTTTACAGCGTTTCACGGTTACATGCAATTTGAATTACATTTTTTAAATGAAGATTTTTTTTGCCTTTTATTATAATTTTAAACTGGGATCATTTTAGCCATTTGCAAAAATGGCCCAAGAATCCATATTTAGTTTGAGGATTAGATTAAAAATATTGCCATTAAAGATAAGAGTTTTCCAAGAAAAGTAATATTTCTTTTTCAAGATTTCATCATACAACACAAAACAAATACTAAGATTTCAAACAATTTGCCATCTAATGTGTTTTTGAAGCTCATTTTGTTCAAAGCATAGACTAACGGATTTAACAAATTAAATAGATATTATAATGTTCGTGGATCCATGGTTTGGTGATCACCAATATAAACCAGAAGCTCAGACAATATGTTGGATAAAGTTTTGTGCTTCTTAAATAATGAAGACTTTAATTTAGATAATGATCTTAGAAATATTTTCATTCATTTATAAACTCACCTTACTTGGATCAGCTAGAAAAGAGAAAACCATCTTCACAAGTTGATTGAATTGCTAGAAAACAAAATGAAATTATAATGAATTTAACATATATTCATTACTATTAACTATTACTGTATAATATAAGTCATAATATATAAATATATGACTATATAATATGAATTACAATATAATATTATATAACAATTACTATTAACTATTCATTTACTATTAAACCATCTTCACAAGTTGATTGAATTGGTAGAAAACAAAATGAAATTATAATGAATTAAACATATATTCATTCAATTTATTAGAATAAAGGTTCATATTTAATACATTGTTTAATAAATCGTATAGGCTGTCATGACATTGTTGTTGTTACTTTCTACTCTGTACCAACATCAGCATCTAAATATTCGGAAGAAACCAGAAACCAAATTAAATGTTAATCATTTGGAGGACTATTCTTTCAATATTGATGAGCATCTGCTTTTATAGCAATCAGGCAACATAACACAAACAAGTTAACGCCTGGTTTGTTTATTTGTGTTTGATGGCATATCAACCTTTAAAGTAATTTTAATTATTTTTGGTTGATGTTATTTGGTACACACATAGTTTTTTTGAATAACAAAATTTGCACAATTTAATCCAGAGCTAGAGGCAATGTGGGGGATTCAAACTTTTCCCAAGGGTTATTAGTCTATATGTGAACATAGACAGAATGACTCGCGTGTTACAATTTCAAAGTCTAACTGCCCCAAATGGACTTCCACTTTCTGGTTTGTACAAGGGGTGGTCCATATCAGGCAATTCTTTGTTATTTCTCTTTACATTAGGCTCTTATATATATATATATATATATTTATTTATTTATTGTGACCATGTAAAGTGCAGCAGCAAGTACGGTAAAGTTGCGTTAGACACATCGGTTCCCGCTAGATCACCGAAGTTAAGCAACGTAGAGCCTGTTCAGTACTAAGTTGGGTGACCACTTAG
>JAUZSX010327900.1:0-11228 GCA_034780655.1 Idiosepius hallami | reverse complement strand
ATATATATATATATATATATATATATATATTATATATATATAATCACTGGGAGGTGATGCAAATAATTTTTTTTTCTTTACAATTGTTTTGGGGATCAATAGAAGTTGCGCTGTTTTCTTACCCGGGTAGTCGTCAACTCTGTGTATTACAAATAGCACAATCTTTGAAATCTCCATTGTGCCATTTTATATGTTTTTTATATCCTGCTGATATTTCTTTGTTACATGTGCTGTCGAGAGGTCCACTTGGAACAGAAGATAAGCAATTTGAACTTTGGAATCTTAAAATGTGAGATCGAATCCAAGCCATTTCATTTGCATTCACATTTGGACTAATAACCTTGGAAAGGGTGTGAATCCCTATATTTCCTCCAGTCATGGGTTAAATAGTGCATACTGTGTTATTTGAAAAATTATGCATTGATAAAAAAAAGTTTTATTAAGAAATTATTGTCCTCGGCATTAAATGATCTAAAAAGGTTAATATGACATCAAAAAGCAAAACAAAACAAATTATGCGTTGTTCTCTATGCAAATAATTCTGTCTGTTTCTACCCGGGCTTCAACTTTTCTTCTGATTGTTAAGTTTCTATTTTTACTGTTATTTTCTCCTCTCTGATTTGTGTTTGACTAATAGAGACAGAGGCCTGTCTAGAAAATATCAATACAAACCTCTTGTGCAGAGGTAAAATTTTATTGTTTAAAAATTGAATAGCTATAGAAATTGATAGAAGAAATAATCTTAAAATACCCCTGCGACAATGTAAGTATTAATTCTATTGCAGACTTTTGTCCTCATCAAGGTAGATTTCATTGTTTTCTTTTTTCACTATGTTTCAGCCAACTTCACCTCTAGCTATCTTAAAAAAAAACAAAAAAAACTTTCAAGATGATGACAAAAGTCTGCTATAAAATTAATACTTAGATTATAAAGCCTTATCTCAAAAAGAATTCTTAATAAAAATACAATTCTCCAAAAATGACATGTCTTATATGATTTAGGAATTGTAATAGGCAATTCAATTATCAATCAATTCTGTAGATTAACTTTCAGAGTGATATCCTAGGGCAAGGTATGAATACCCTTATACTAATTAGCTATGGGGTTTAAATAGTGCAACTACTCTTTTTTTATCGTACATCAGCTTTTTTTAGGTCATTTAATGCTGAGAACAATCATTTTTGATAAATATTCTTTTTGTCCGCATATTTTTTTAATGTACCTACTATTTAATCCATTGCTGGGGGGACGCAGGAAATCATACCTCTACCCAGGGTATTAGTCCAATTATGAACTCAAACAGAAGGACTGGGATTTTAACTCACTTATATTACGATTCCGAAGTCTGACTGCCTATTCACTGTCCTAAGTGGACTTCCCCACTACGCTTCTAACAATCTGTTTAAAAAAAATAAAGATCTCTTTAAAGAATGGTTCCTTTATGATTAAATGACCAAAAAGTTTATTATGCCATTTTGTGCTATATAGTAACAAAAAAAAGAAAGAAGCACCATATTAGGGAGGGGTCCACAAACTTTGGCCAGTGGGCCACATCCAGCCACCACAAAGTTTCATCGAGTTACCCTTTACCTAGATGAGCTGCTCTCCCAAGTTAATGAGCCCCCATCTGTCCTAGGCAGCTAAAGGTAAATCAAATGGTTTTGACTGGGATTTGCTCTTGTGTACTGCAATTCCAGAGCCAGAGCTTTTACCAATGCTCCAACTTTGCTGCCCTTTTCTCCACAAAATTATTGTGTATGTTTTCTACTTTTTTGTATCATCATTGTTTCATTGATTTCTATTGTTCAGATTGTTTCTAAAGCCAAATGAAAGTCTTCCCAACTTGAACGATTCTCAATGGGAACAATCTAATAAAGCAGATGAAAGAAATGAGCAAAACTAGAAATAATGCCTTCTTCATTTGGAATTCAAGGTTGAATTAGGCACTTTTCAGTGCATCCATATAAAAGGAAGATGCTGGGTCATGTTTATATTTCAAATCGACTCTTAACAGTCCAAGATTATAGGCACCAGGGTTGTAAACGTTAATTATTTCCATGCTACTGTGCACTGACACTTAAAAACAAATACCAGGCACACTTGCACGTTTTGGACAGTTATACTATTATACTAACCCAGGTTAGAGCGCAATTAAACCCCTAGGAAGGAACACCTGGTGGCAAGGCAGATCTTAATGAATCAAGAATCTGGCAGTTTGATAGGACCTTCGTCGTGGACACTGCCTGTCTTATCCTCTTAAGCTGCCTTGGAAGCGATGTGGTCAAAGTGTGTATGTACAGCCATGACCAGCCAAAACAATATCCACAGTGAGTGGCACTGTCACCCTACCATGCTCTTCTTATTAACAAATGTTAAACATGATATGACAGGGCTCTACAAATTTAATTTTAGTTGACTTTTGACTACTGAATATTTCTATTTATTAGCCAATTAGAAAATTTACTAGCCAAACTATGTAATGCTGTTTCACTGTTATGAATTAATAAATAATTTTTGGTAAAGTTATAATGAAAAAAGTAACAATTAACCTTTATTTGTTTGAATAATTGTGTTTGCTCGTTATATTTTAAGAAAATATAAATTGAAAAGACATTTTTCATTCACTAATGAAAGATTTGTCCGTAACCCCCTCGCCAAAAAGATAACCGATTTTTTATCTTAAGTCGCCAATTGAAAAAATGTAGAGCCCTGTATGAGTAAAAAAAAAAGTAAAAGAACGGATTATCTGTGAAAATCTTGTTGCCTCTCTATGGTAAGGGGTGTTTTGGGGGGAAAATTGCTGAAAATATCACTTTTGTGCTTATTACAAAAATTTGATACGTTGGACTTTTACAAAATTTTCTGAAAAATTGTAATTAACTGATTTCTATATAGATTTGTTGGTTTCGTGATAACTCTTGGGTGTGCCCCAGGGGCTCTTTTAGGGCTAACCCCCCCTTTTTTTAAGTTAATTTATCATATTTATTGAAAATTTAATGTGTGTGTTTATTTGGCAGTTTTCTATCGTGCTGCTGTACAGAAATTTGTGTTAAGATATGAAGCTGTACTTCATTTTTAGCAGGATTCAACATCCTTCTGGGGACTTTTGAGACTAAATGAAGGGGGGGGACAAATGCTGGACTTAATTGTTTTTTTTTTTATGCTTTGTTCACAGTGCACTCATAGAGGACTATACAAGCTTCATTTTTTCATTCTTTGACCCACACTTAGGTTGATAAAAAAAAACAAAAACAAAAACAAACAAAAAAGCAAACTTATGCCTATACTCTTCTGAACATCATATTATTTTTTTAAGGGCGGTTGATGTGGCCCAGTGAATAGGCAATGAGACTTCAGAACCATAGAACACGGGTTCGAATCCAAGTTGTTCAGTTTATGTTGACATGTCAACTAATACCTTTGGGAAAGGTATGAATCCCCATCTTCCCTCCAGCTATGGATTAAATAGTGCAGCTTGTGTTATTAAAAAGCCATGTGTGTATAAAAATAACATTTATCATAAGTAATTGTTCTTGGCATTAAAATAACCTAAAAAGGTTGATATACCATTAAACACATACAAACTATTTTTTACCCATTGTGCAAATGTTACACTTTTGGGAAAATTTAATAATATCAACACAATCTTTTGATAAAACCATCATTGGTAGTAGTCCATATTGTTGCAGTAAATAAAAAGCTGAATTGTAATTGGTTGGAATTAGTGTGTGTGCATGCATATATGCCCTTAGAGAATAGTCAGGGTAACCACAGAATAAAAAAAAATATTGGGTATCTTTGTGTCTCTTTGTGGCTGGGTGGGTGTCTTTCTTTCTTTTTTGCTGCTAACTCCCACTCAAGCAGTTAGAAAAGCCATTCTTATGATTCTTTTAAGCTTAACATGATGAATGTTTTTGCTATTGGAGAAGTGTGTAAATAAAAATAAGAAATGTATAGTAACTAAATTGTTTTTTTTAAGTACATTTGTCCTTCTAATGATAAGAGGTCAGATGTACTAGTGTGTAAAGTGGGGTTGGGGAGGATGAAAAAAAAGAGGACAAACTAACTGGGCTTTTGAGATTTGACCTATTTACTTACACTTTTTTTTTTACTCCTCTCCTGCAGTTCTTTGCCTTATTCCCCCTCCCCCACACACTTAAATTATCTTTTGTAAAAAGATTTTTTTTATTTAATACTTGAACTAAATCCTAAAATTTAGGTTACTGAGAATAATAATAAAATGACTGAGGAGTTGAGGAGATGCAGTCAGTACCATAGAGTTTCTGACCTTATTGGAATGGAGTGGGTAATATATTTACTTGGTGAGCACCGACCCAAGTTTGGCGCAAGGCCATTTTTATGTACTCTTTTTTGGGCTTTTTACTTCGGTGTTACCCTTCACCTATATGAGTTGCTCTTCTGAGTTAATGAGCCCCATCTGCCTGAAGCATCTAAAGGTGAATGCAGTGGTTTTGTTATGGATTTGAACTTGTGTACTATGATTCCAGAGCCCAAACTTTTACCAATGCTCCAACTTAGCTGCCTAAGTGGATATAGCTACTTGGCCAAGCACAAATCCAATTAGGTACAAGGCTAGTTTTAATCACTGATTATGTCCCTAAGATTTTTTAAAACCAGTTTTGCCCTTCACCTAGATGAATTACTTGACTTGACGAGCTTTTTCTTATTCAAGGGTTTGACTGGTCACAATGTTAGAATATCGAACTAAATATAGATAATTAGTTTTTTTTGGCCACATCTTGGTAGATTTTGTTGCTTTTTCACCATGTTTCAAAAACATTGGTCAAAGCCATCGTGCCACAGACAACAAATATGGAAGGTGTTGGTTATTATTAAGGTTAAGGTTAAAAGACTCAGCATTCTTATCTGAAGCCACAGTTAATCATCTCAAGACAGCCATAAGTGAAGTAGGGCTTAAAATGTAATGAGAAAACAACAGAAACTATCAAGATGAAGATAAAAGTTTTCAATAAAATTAATACTTTGAAAACAGATAAGTTGATTAACTGTTTGATTTTTTTTATTCTTGAGATGATACTTGATAATATCCATATCATTATGCAAAGTCATTGTTATCATTACTCTTAGATGAGTTAGCGAGCCCCATCTGCTTGTGACTGCTGAAAGTGAATGGAATAGCTTTGATTGGTATAAAAACTCATGTAATATAGTTCCAGGTACATGTTCTTACTCTGACTTCATAGAAAGCCACAGGTCACTAACAGTGAAAGTTCTGAAAATAATGACTCGGACTTTAACAATATGCTTTTATTAAAGAATATTCTTTTCACAGTCCTAGCTATTTTTAAAATAAAAACATATTGTCTTGGCCCTACTACTAACAAACTACAGAATTAAAAGAAATCGCAAATTAGTCAAATAGCGTCAAGAATATTCTTTAATGAATGTGAAGTCCAAATGCGTGGACTTACAAGAAAATCAACCCCGCTGTTTTAGAGTCCATTAGGAACAAACTCACAGGCACAGATCCATTTATATATAAGTTAAGATTTTGGTTCTCTTTACCATGATTCTAACCATTGAGCTAATAAGCATTTTATGTCATTTGTTGTTCCATATTGTAGGAAAAGAATGTAAATAAAAGTAGAAAAAAAAAGCAGGGTAGAAAAATGAGCGATTAGATATTGATATCTGTCTGGAATTTTCTTGCCAGACATTTTATTATTCAAAAGCCATTTTTAATAATGGTGATGTTAAAAATTGAAGAACTTAAGACAGACAAACAACAAACAAAATAAGCAAAAAAACCATTTTCTTTACTTTTTTTTTTTTTAATTTTCATCTCCAAAAGCACTTGTCTGTCTTCAATAAATAAAAGAAAAAGAAAAGAAAAAAGAAGACAGTTGTGGTTTCAAACACTTAAAATTGAGACTGTGTTATATTTTTAGTTGTTTGAACCTGAGAATCAGTTTCTAAATACTGATTGGTGATAAAGATTTGAATGCCTCAGGTGACTTCTAATCTGCATGAGCCATCTAAAACCTTTGTTATTTATTCTCAGCCATATTGCATACTTCTTTGCCACCCTTGGGCAAGGTAAGATACTTGTCACACTCTAGTCATATATTCAGATGCACTACATTTTTTGGAGGTGAGGATTGAAAGTGTGTGGGGTTTTCTGTCTCTTTCTGATTTCTTTGTTCCGTAAATGGAACCTATATTTTGAAAATAGTGTAAGAGTTGGAAGTTTATTCAGTGCCGTGCTTATCCACTTAGCAGCCCTGACGCAGAATGCACCTTGCAGCCCCTTTAACCTAAAAAGGCAACTTGCACCCACCTCAACATACTAGAGCATTTCACTATAAAGAGAGATTGATAATAGATGTATATTTCAAGTGTGATAATGATTTTATAATTAATCCTAATGATTAATTATTTTAATAATTTTTTTGCATTACAAAAGATCTGTGAAAACAAGGATCCTAGCGTCTCCCCCCCCCCAATTGTGGGGTCTGCAAGGCTCCTAAGCACGGTCCTGAGTTCATTCCATATTTGCACCTAACTAACTGTATTATTTGTCTTACAAACAACTCTCAATTTTTCTTTTAGTAGAAATGAATAAAATTTAAAAAGGATTTAAAAACCATGTTTTTTTAAGATAAAAATTGACAGGCCTAAAATAATTAAAGAGAAATCTGGGAGTAGGATATCTTAAATAAAATTATAAATTTTTTATCTAGAAAAATTGATGTTGCACAAACTTTAAAAATTATAGATATACTTTCCAAGCCATTATAAAGCCATGTTGTTTTTGATTATCAGCAAATAAAAATCTCAATAATCTACCTCTGCACAAATTGTGATAAGATAATTTCTACTACTAGTTAAAAATATATGCTATCTAATTAAGACGTCCTGTATGTTTTGTTTTTTTCTGTTAGTATATGTTTGAAAAAAGTCACACATTTTCTTAAACAAATAGTCCTTGCAAGAGTTACACATGTGGAAAGATTTTCATTGGTTCATTTAAATCATTTATTCAACTAAATTTCATTTATTTTCCTTAGGGGTAATTGATACACTTTTTGTGTGTGTTTTTATTTTAGTTTAGGGTTAGAATTTTTAAAAGTTTAAAAGTTTTTAAAAGTTTTTGTTATTAAATAAACCAATAAAAATCTTCCATGCATGTGTATCTAGCTGTTGCTGGAACTGTAAAATAAAAAAAAAAACTGTGTGTGTGTGCATGTAACTGTTTTCTCTTGTGAGTACCAAGGTGTCTTAAATGCATAGAGGGATTTCTGAATTGTTACTCTAATCCTTTTGCTTCTCTTTTAAAAAAGAGCTGAGCTGGCTGGCACAAGATTAACTGTTAAAACATCACAAACAAATATATTTATGTATTGATTTTGCAGACTTGTGTCCTCATCTTTTATAGTTTTTGTCTGTCTAGTTTTGGCCAACTCTTCTTCATCAGGTGATTAGATGTAGTGCAATAGATAATAACCATGTAAGGCATTGGTTCCTAAGAATATGATCCTAAGACTCAGAGCTCCTATCCAGGGTTGTGGTTAATCATCTGGTAAAGGCCAGAGGATAAGTTGACTGAAACATAGTGAAATAACAACTATGGAAAAATGTGGACTAAAGTTTGCAAAACAAATGAGTATATGTAGATTAAGAAGCCTCATCCCAAAAGAATTCCCAGATAAATACAAAAACAATATATATGAAATAATCAAATGATAACAAGTAGTGAATAGGATAGAATAAAGGATAAAATAGTTTTTGTAATTTATTAAATTGAAAATAATATAAAAATTAAATTCATTATTAACCAAAATTACCTTTTATATTTTTGTCACCCTCCCTTTTTTTGATAACTAAACCTCTTTTAACATTAATCAAATTTGTATATTTATCATAAAGGCTATAGTATTCCTCTTTGTATTTATTAAATTCTCTACATTCTGGTCAAATAACCTTTAAGCTTTCTTCAGGTGATAAAGTTTTTCTGTTTGTGGTCAAGATCAAATCTGCACTCTGATATTTTTGTGCTGTCAATATGATGGGTTTAACTTAAAATTTTTATACTGGAAGTCTGTGATCTTCATTTGTTAATATCCCATTCATGACATGAAGAACATGATAAAATTCTAGAAGGATGGAAATCAGCCCTGCTAGTATTCCTAAATGTAGAATCTAAAAGAATGTTAGTCTTTAATTAGAGATATATGGTTTTTAATTGGCTGAAATATAATGAATCTGATAAATATAAAAAGGACTATAGTTTGCATAATGAATATACAAATTATCAAGCATTTTCTCAAGAATTAAACAAAAAAAAATCAACTTATCTATTTTCAAAGTATTAATTTTATTGAAAACTTTTATCTTCATCTTGGTAGTTTCTGTTGTTTTCTCATTACATTTTAAGCCCTACTTCACTTATGGATATCTTCAGGTGATTAACTGAGGCTTCAGATAGGAATGCTGAGTCTTGTAACCCTAACCTTAATAATAACCAACACCTTCCATATTTGTTGTCTGTGGCACGATGGTTTTGACCAATGTTTTTGAAACATGGTGAAAAAGCAACAGAAACTACCAAGATGTGGCCAAAAAAACCCCTAATTATCTATATTCAGTTTGATATTCTAACATTGTGACTAGTCAAATCCCTGAATAAGAAAAAGCTATTGGTTACTTTGGACAAAACTTTGTGTACATAATAATCAGGATGAGGATAATATTTTGCAAACTACTTGAAAAGATTTAAAAAAAAAAACAGCTATTAACTGCATCAATAATAAAATAGGACTAATTGAAATGGAAACATTGACTTTACTGTCTTCAATCTTCTCAATTATAAAAACTAGAACTTAATAATTTTAGTCATTTTTCTTTCTTAAGTTAAAACAATTTAATTTGAACCTTGCAACAAATTGCGTTTTCTTACACCTTTTCATTCATTTCTAACATTTTGGCTTGAATGATTTTATCACCAGACGCTACAGCGCGTCATTTATTCTGACCTTGTTATGAATTTTATTTTGTTATTTCAATACAAAACATAAACACAGACTTGTCTTGGCATTATTTAATTACAGAACACTCATATCTGTACTTTTCTTCTTCTTCTTCTCCTTCTCCTCATCCTTTCCTCCTTCCAAAGAGAATGATTGAAAGAGTTGTTAGGTATGTAGGTGAAACAAGCAACCAGAAAAGTGAAAGAAGAAATATAATGAACCAGAGAAGAAGAATAATAGGGAGATGTTGGGGGGGAAGAGAGAGGGATAGAGAGAATGTTGAGAAAAAGGAAAAAGAAAGAGATTGGAAAGGGAGAGAGAGAAAGAGATGTTGGAAAGTGATTGTAAAAAAGAGAAATGCTGGAGAGAGAGAGAGAGAGAGAAACACACACACGCACTGAAGAGAGAGACTAGAAAGAGATTGAAAAAAGAGAGAAAGACACACATTTTGGAGAGATTGGAAAGAAAGAAAGAAAGAAAGAGACTTTGGAGCAGAAAGAAAGAAAAAGAAACAGATTATTAGAAAATTATTGAGAGTGAGCAAACTTGGTTTGAGAGAGAGAGAATCAGTTGTGAAAAGAGATAGATTAGAAAGTAGAGGAAAAGAGAGAGAACTTTTTTTTGGTAGTTAATAGTAACTTTCTTAGATATGTCATCTAGTCTTAATCAGTTATCTTTTAATAAAATCTTTTCACTGGCTATCTTCTTTTTAATTCAATTTACTTTTTTAATATTTATTTATTTTTCTACTATTTTACCAGACAAATGAAGAACTACAAGAGAGAAAAGAAAAAAAAGAAACTAAACAAAACAAAAATTGTCTCCACTTTGGAAATGATAAAAACACAAAATTAATGTCTGGAAGTGTTGATAGGTGGTTATGTTGGTGGTCATGGTCATTTAGTGAAAGAGGGAAGAGTAGATGTGTGTATGTGTGTCTCTGGCTGTAAGAGTGTCCGTCTGTCTAGGTCTTTTAAGTGAAATAAGATGAAGGAATGAAGATGTTTGGTTTGATTATGTCTGCTGCTGTTCGGCTGATATTATTGAATTTCAAGAGAGAAGCAATAAATAAAACTGAAAGTGATTATTCCATCGAGGCTTAGGTGGAAATTCTTTAAAGCAAACTAACAGTCTAGGTTTTCTTAGTTTTTTCCCTTTTTATATATATATGTATATATATATATATATATATATATATATACATGTTTATATATATATATGTATGTTTGTGTGTGTGTATATATATTGTGTGTGTATGTATATGTGTGTGTGTATATATATATTGTGTGTGTATGTATATATGTGTGTGTGTATATATATGTGTTTGTGTGTGTGTATATATATAGTGTGTATATGTATATATGTGTGTGTATATATATGTGTTTGTGTGTGTGTATATATATAGTGTGTATATGTATATATGTGTGTGTGTATATATATATATATGTGTGTGTGTTTATGTGTGTATATATTGTGTGTGTGTATATGTATATATAATTTTTTCTTTATTTGTTGTCCTTTTATTTTTTGTGCCAACGACCTCTGACACGCAGACATATTGATCTGAGGCTAGCGTTTTTGTTTTTTTGTTTTTTTTGGGGGGGAGAAGAAAAAAAAAAGGAAAAAAGGAAAAAGAAATGACAACACCTGTTAGCGGCTTTTTTAGTAGACAATAATCACGATTAGGAATAAAAGAAAAACTCGAGATAGGAAAGAAATGATGTAAAGGTCTTCCCATAAAGAAACAAAAAAATACTTTTTTCTTTTTTTTTTGGGGGGGGAGGGGCGTTTCAATCGTTTTTTGCAGTTTTTATAACTTATCTATTATTATAATATAAAAATCAGACCATTGTAGTTGTATGAGACTCTACATTCTGTTACTCTACAGAAAATAAAAATACAATAGTGATTTTAGAAATATATCCTGTTTTTATGCAGAGCTTTTCAGAAAATGAAATCACAGTAGTTATTCCCCACCAAAAAAAAAAAAAAATGACCACTAAAATTTGCATATTTATAGTATTGATTCCTAGGCTTTCTTAACTAACTCAGAGAAAAAGTATCAAAACTAGTTTAGTATTAAAAAAAGCATTAGAAATGAATTTAGTAGCGAAAAGCATTAAATATGAATTTAGTAAAGAAAAGCATTAGAAATGAATTTAGTAAAGAGAAGCATTAGAAATGAATTTAGTAAAGAGAAGCATTAGAAATGAATTTAG